>JAFVLL020019991.1:0-21347 GCA_021397915.2 Tor tambroides | reverse complement strand
CATCAAAACATGCATAATAAAAAAGCAGTACGTACAATTATCATTGTAATAACGAGTCACAAACGCATCCACTGCTGAAATCCCGGTTTAGTTAGAAAGATAGGGATCCACAGAACAACATGCCATAGAGCACTTTTAGTCCAACGAAGCAATAACATTGTAATATGGATGGTAATTTCTTTGTTTACATTTCATTTCTTCGGGAGAGTTATTGTTTGTGTCCGTTATGGAATAAATTACGCTCAAAAACAGCGTCTTGGTGGTAAAAAAAACAACACGGTTTTGTAGCATACAGTGTTACAAACAGAATGAGACCATCCACTGAAAAAAAAAGTCACAGATACGCGGAATATAGTTTATTTGAATTTGGCGCTCTCTTGTGACGCCGCGTGACGCACGCTGTGATGCACCTGTCATCTGATGGGGTGGAACTTAGCGATAGCCTTTTTGCACAAATAATATTTTTTTTTCTTTTCTTCAACATTTTCATGTGTGTGTGTGTGTGTGTGTTGTGGGGAATGTGGCTGTATTTGCATGATTAGCATCTGTATGAACGCACATCAGCGTGTGTTTACCGACTGTATGACAGCTATCGAATGCTGTCAATGACCGGCTATTATTGATTATATGGCCCATCTGTATTATTATCATCTCTATGGACGCACATCAGCGTGTGATTACTGACTGCAATCAGTGTGAATGTCTGGCAATATCAGTGTATGTCTGGAAATCATAGTATGTACTACATACAAAGCAAATCCCTTTTTTGTGGCCTTTACCTTCCCCTGGTCCATCTGGATACCATCCCGGCCTATGATGTACCTGAGGAACTGTACCGTGGGGCGTTGGAATTCACATTTCTCCAACTTGAGGCAGAGGTGATGTTGTCTGAGCCTTTGGAGGACCTGCTTCATGTTGGTGGCGATGTTTGACCAGGTTCCGGGAGTATATGAGGATGTCATCGATGTAAACAATGATGAAGCGATGGAGAAACTCCCGGAACAGCTCGTTCATGAAGCTCTGGAAGACCGACGGTGAGTTGGACAGCCCATACAGCATCACCTTGTACTCATAGTGGCCTGATGGTGTGATAAATGTCATCTTCCACTCGTCGCCCTCCCAGATACAAACAAGGTTATATGCGCTCCGCAGCAAGGTTATTTTCGTAAATGAAAACTGAAACTAAGACTAAAACTATTGGTCCAAAAACATTTTCCTAAACTGAAATAAAATTAAAATTTGTAAATAAATGAAAAACTGAAACTAAACTAAACTAACAACAGTAACTGAAAATTTAACTAAAATAAAATAATAATTAGCAAAAATAAATAATCATGTTCGTGATTTAATAAGCTCTCATTCTGTTTCAGCAAATTGGACCTGTGGTTGTTTAGGGAAATAGAGCACTTCATGCACGTGAGCTGCGTCCTAAGCGGCTATTCACAGAGAATGCGTTTTTGCATTTAAAAAAGACATGGGCTATGAAATGGGAAATAACTATAAAATATGACATGGGAAATAATAATAATGCACATCTTACAGCGCACAAACTTTTAAAAGCGTGTTTGACGTTCAAGAACAACATGAAAGTGAGGTAACAGACACAGAATTAAAATTTTTGGATGAGGTGACTTTAGCGAATTGTCATTTTGTCACGCTTTGCGATTACTATGGTAACGTCCGCCTCGAGTCCATGACACGAGCACCGCCTTGACTGTAAAAAACGCATCCAAAATGAGAGAAAGCGATAGCCGCGCTGTGTTTTCACCGCTTGCCGTGTTGTGTAAAAGGGGCTTTAGAATGGGGATTGATTGCGTTGTTCATCTGAAGCGCGTGCGCACTGGAGCGGCTCATCAAAGTAAAGTGCAAACATCATTTAAATCACCATATCCCATTTATAGTATGAGTAGTATGAGGTTTCAAAGCATTTCAGATTGTTTCTTCTTATTTGTGTATGTTCATAGAGAGAGAGACGGGACATACAGTAGTGTGCACTGGTGGCGCTGTGCAAAAGATCCAACAAATTAATGCATTGAAAACACAGATGGACAAAAATAAAGTTTACAGAGTTTCAATGACGATTACAAAGAACATGCCTGCATCCCAGTGTACACACTGTCCATGCTAAATTCTATGTGATATTAGTCATTTTTAATACTAATTCGGGCAGATAGTGTGGATAGTATGCACATTGGGATGCAGGGCATGTTTCCTCAAATCCAGCACTGGCCATTGTCCTGCAGAATTTAGCTCCAACCTTGATAAAAACTCAACTGCCTGATACTGTCTAGTAACTCTGAAAACCTTGATTAGCTTGTTGTTTGTAAACTATTGGCATATTAAACAAGATTACATCTTTAATATGAATGAATATGAACATGAATATGAATTAATAAATTGTACACATATAAGTTGCATATTTTCATTTTTTGTTGAATTGTAAAGAATTATTTTATTTTCATTATTAAGAGGTTTGCACAAGAGTTAACTGTAAACTGCAAACATTCAACTTTGCTAAAATTAAATGTCTTGGTTTGGTCTACACTGGAAGTGTTCCATTAACTCTGTTAAACTATAATTACTAAAACTAAAACTAAAATATATAAAAACTAAATAGAAATGTGTTTACAAAATAAAAACTAAACTAAAACTAACAAAACCATTAATGAAACTAACTAAAACTAAACTGAAATTATAGGAAATCTGAAAACTATATTAAAATAAAAACTAATTTAAAAATTCAAAACTATAATATCCTTGCTCCGCACGTCCAACTTGGAGAAAATTCGAGCTCCACGGAGTTCCTCGAGGGCGGCAGGGACCAGGGGAAGTGGGTATGGCAGCTTCACTGTTTGGGAATTTAGAGCATGGTAGTCAATGCAAGGCCTCAAGCCCCCATCATTCTTGCCCACAAAGACGAAGCTGGAGGCAGCAGTTGAGGTGGAAGGTTGGATGAATCCTTGTTGTAGAGACTCCCGGATATAATCCTCCATAGCCTTGTGCTCCAGGATGGACAGAGGGTATTCTCTACCCTTGGGTAGCTTGGCCGCATGCCACAGGTTGATGGCACAGTCCCATGGCCTGTGAGGTGGAAGTTGGGTGGCTACCTGCTTGCTAAAGACATCCTGGAATGCCTCATAGTCAGATGGGATGGTGGGAATCTCTGAAGGCTCAGGGCTCTCGATGAGGGTGGGTGCAATTTGGGCTTGAATGGGGCATGCACGCGGCTTAGGTACCACGTTAAGACAGTTCTGCTTGCAGAACTAGCTCCAGCGAGTTATCTCACATGGTTCCCATCTGACTTCTGGAGAATGGAGGTTTAGCCAGGGGCCTCCCAGGATAATATCCGCTGTGGGTCCCTCCAGTACCAGAAACGTGAATGTTTCCTCGTGCAGACATCCAATACGTAGCTTCAAGGGGGAGCTTTATATTTCACCTGCCCAAGCCTCAGTGGCTTTCCCTGTACGGTCTCGACTCGGAGCTCTTGGGCTTGACATTGACGGGACAGGTGGATTCGGCTTACGAGGTCTTGTGATATGAAATTGCCTGAGGAGCCAAAGTCGACGAGGGTGGAGACTGCAGTCTGATCTGGTGTGAGTAGTTGTACGGGTAATAGAGATAACATTGAAATTTCTGGTTCTAGTTGAAGGGTACTCACTGCAGGGCATGGGGGTCTGACGGGACAGGTCTGGATGAAGTGATCAGTGACAGCACAGTATAGACAGAGTCTGGCTGCTAGACGGCGTGACCGTGGAATACAACTGCATGGGTTCTGGTACTGGGGAACTTACGGTGGGTGAGGCAAGCTGGTGAGCGGCTTCGTCGAGTTGGCAAGCTGTTAAGTGCTGAGAAGCGGATGGCTCTTTGTATGAAAATTTCCAATCCAATCGTGTCATCATAGATTGACATGGTTTTGCAAATGTGTGGACACAAGCCTTGATGATAGGCACTGAGGAGGGCCGCTCAAACCAACCACTATTTGCTGCTAGCATGCGAAACTGCAGAATGTAGTCACTGGTAGTGGAGGTGCCTTGCCTTGCCGCAGCAACTGATCAGACACCAATAATGCTCCGGTAGCTGAACTGAGCACCTCCTTGAAATGGTTCACGAGTTCACACTTACATATAATAAATAAAATAAAGTTTATGCATATTTGGCGTGCTGTCCAAGGGGAGGGCTCCGAGCTCAGAATTTTTGGCCCGAACCCAGAGTACCCCCCCTACAGGTTAGGACAGGAATAGTTGTAAGTGCGGAGAAGGGGTGGCGGAGGGATGCTGGAAAACTGTCAATGAACAGAGGTAAATCTGCTGTGTATATATACACTCCTCTTATCTTGTTAACTGGGTTGATTACTGATTATGCTCCTCTCGTGTTAATTAGGTTAATTATCTGAATGTGCTCCTCCCGAACTTTGTTAATAAAACATCATTTAGTGAAACCTGGAGCCGAGGAGAATGGGATCACTGGAGTGCTGGAGTATCTGAGGGTAAGTACATTCGGGTAAGTATCGAGAGTGAGTCAGGTATGTTCAGGTAAGTGAACGGTAGACCGTACGATGTGGGACTGACTGAGGAGCGGTTATATAGCGCTTGATTGGTGAGTGCCAGTGGGGGTGATCAATAATCTGGTGACTGAGATCTGGTGTGCGTCGGGGCTGGTGACTGTAGTGACGGAGATGACTGTTACTGTGCTGAATCCTTGACACTGGGAACCAAAAACTAACGTTATGGGAATGTTAGAATAACGTTAGAATAACATTCCTCTTTCCAAAATCTAACGTTCTAGGAACGTTAGAATAACATTATGGGAACATTCTACAAACTAAAAAAAACCTAAAGTTCTATTTCCGTGGGGTATGCATTTTTTCAAAAACGCTTTAGAAAAACTGAGTCGGGCCAGTACCAAAACAAACTTGTAGCCATTCAGCAATAAGAGGCGTGTCTACTCATGATGCGAGAGCGAGCGCTCATCAGTGCATATGATGGACATTGAGGAGGTAAAAGGACCTCCTACTAAAGGAGGAAGAGCTTTTTCACATTTGGTTCCCAAACTCTGGAATAGCCTTCCTGATAGCTTTTGGGGGTTCAAACGCACTCTTTCTGTTTAAAAAGACACATCTCTTTAGCCAAGCATTCACATAATCCATCTCGTAATCTTGTACTGCAGTTATACCTGATCAAATGCATATTATTATTCTTTAGCTTGGGTTGAACAAATAATTTTTGCTTGGATGGAACAGCAGCTACGCTAATTATTCTCTGATTAACATCCCGTGGTAACTAGGAATTACACAAGCTTCAGTCTGTATCCAACCCTTAAATAATTTGAGATGACCAAACACCTGAGAAGAGATGATGCCAACACCTCAGAAGACGTCAGAGGATGCCAACCCTCAGACGACATACAAATGACCAAATTTTGCCATAATTTTAATATTTTATATAAATATTAGGGCTGTCAAAGTTAAGGCGTTAATAACGCTTTAACGCAAATTCATTTTAATGGCACTAATTTTATTAAGGCGTGATTAATGAAGCGCACATTTTATGTTTGATACCCATGGCCTAGCCCGTAGTTGGATAAATGGAGATGCACAGTGTTGCCAACTTAGTGACATTGCAGATCCCTTTTTTTCCCTTAAAAAAAGCGCCTAAACCTTATTTAGTTTCTGAGACTCGCCGGTACTTCTCTTTCTCTCTCTCTCTCTCTCTCTGTGCGTCTGCTCTGTTCAGCGAGCGGCGGAGAGGAGCAGCGCTTTCAGTTAAACACAGATATTATGTTGCTTCTCTAATTTTACATGCAAGTATAGCCGAAATCACAGCACAGCTATTGTCTTTATCTTATGTGTATTTGATTTCATCAGACGACAGCTCGATTATCAGGATTTTTGTGCAATTAACATCTTGGAAGGGAGAGCTTTTTATGTAGTCTTAATGGATCGCGTTTCAATCACTATTTCATATTCATGCCGTTGTCTGACAACAGAAACAGTAAAATACTGTATATCAATGAAAAGAGTTTTATTGAGAATTTAGCTGCATCAAAATACAGTATGTGGGCACAGAGAGACAAACAAATGTAATAATAAATAATATATGTCCATTTTGCATGTTCAGAAGAAGAGCTGCCCTGTCGTGCAAAAATGTAAACAGGCTTGTGTAAGTAAATTGCTCAGTACAAAGAAAGAGAACTAATGGGAACCTGGCATTTCTATTTTCATGTGTCTAATAGACATGAACAAGTTCTGTGAAAAACATCTATGACCTTTGAAACATGTCTAGTCTTCATGCTCTATGTTGACTATGGTTTCAATAATAATAAACATACATTTGCATAGTGCACCTAAATTTGTCTATGCCCATGTTGATTAGAGTATTAAAAACTTGAAAAGTATTAATTTAAGGTACATTTAGAACAAATAAAAATGTGCGATTAAGTTGCGATTACTCACAAATAATATTTTAATTGATTGACAGCCCTAATAGATATATTGTACAAACTTAATTTCCTGTAAGGCTGCTTTGCAACGATTTGTATCGTAAAAAGTGCTATACAAATAAACTTGAATTGAATTGAATTGAAGTAGCCGAGCCAAGCAACGACAACAGAAAGATAGAGATGGTGGATAAAAAACAAAAGAGGAATAGGTCTGTGGAACAAAAGAAGGCTTACACCGTGTCTACACTGGACGCGACAAAGCGACCATTGGAAATCATTTGAAATTTGTGTCAGTACGTCATAAATAGAATGCGGCAGCAGTTTAGTTTCGGGGATTTGTCGTGTCGCGGTGCAGCATCCAGTGTAGACAGAATCACTGAACTCGAGCAGGAAGGCCTGCGATCGTGCACTGAGTTTGCTTTTTTCTTCTCGATAGGTGAGTAACATTGGTTTTGCTTTGTTTCACAGAACTAACTGTTGCCGTACATATGTGTGGGGCGGAGATATCAAAATGTGGCGAGACCCTTTTGGGGTAGGGGTGTGTTTGTTTTGGTGATTTCAAATGCCAACATTGGCTACAAGAAATCACTTACCCCACCTTTAAGAAAACTTTCCTGGCTAACCAAAAACAAACCATAAAAAATAACGTTCTGGGAACCAAAAACTAACGTTCCCAGAATGTTCTGGAACCAAGAATTGTTAGTAGAGTAATTAGGCCCTGATTAATGGAAAAGGAATAGTGTACTGATCTCCCTGCAAGTAGTACTTTTTTTGAAGTAATAATTTTTGAAAAGAGTAATGAGTATTAAATTATATTTTTGACTAATGAGGCGGTTGTTATATAGGGGTATGCATATTTGAACTGATCCCTCAGTGGATCTCAGCCATTTCCACGACTTGCTGTAAAGCCCAATGCGTGGACAAAATAGTAAGTTGTACTGCAGTTGCTAGTATCACATTATAGACTTAACGTTAACTATATCCTTGAGTTACTGTAATATAATGTTCATTAATAAGAACACAAGAATAGTGGAAAAAAAATCTATCAAAACTAAAGCATTGGCCAGAACATTTACTTCAGCATAGTATTACATCATTGTGTTGTCTGAAATCTCTCAAGAGATGAATCAGAAGATATATTTGGATACAATGACGCAAATGTCCAATGATCTTTGTAACATAAGAAAATAAGGACGAGCATTTACAGCTGAGTAATATTCAAAGCAGCTCATAAGTGTTCAGACTTTCACAGTCATTGTGTGCTCTGGCTCTACAACTTCATGTATACAGGTTTGCGAATGAAATATTATGCAGAAACTTTACATAGTATACTTTCAACATTTGAAAATAGTTGTTAGAAAAGTAAGATGAAAATTTTGTGTATTCCCTAAATTTTGTTTATGTCTTCATGGTAATTTCTATTTTCAGCTTGTTCAAAACATCAAGCACAAAGCTGCCATGAGTTCTTTAAATGCAAGTTTTGTCCAGAATATGTCCATTGTTCGTCCAGAATACTTTTTCATCACTGGACTTTCAGGTATACCATACAGCAGTTATTACTATATTTTTTTATGTGTCACATATTTTATTGCTGTAATTGGGAACTCTACAGTCCTCCTCGTTATTGCTCTGGAACGAAGTCTGCACAGTCCAAAATACATTGGTTTGTTTAACTTGGCCTTGGCTGACCTTGGTGAATCTAATGCATGGATTCCTAACACGATGAAGATTTTTTTTTCTGACTCACAGTACATGTCCTACAATGCTTGCTTTGCAAACATGTTTTTTGTGAACCTCTTTGTTACTCTGCAAAGTGCCACTCTTGTTGTTCTGGCATTTGATCGCTACATTGCAATTTGTTTACCATTAAGATATCATGCCATAGTGAATAATACTGTCATGTCTTTAGTGTTTATAGTAATATGGGCTTTTAACACTTCTGTGGTGGCCCTGGCAGCATCTTTGATAACACAACTTTCATTCTGTAAATCTAATGTGGTAGAGAGTTATTATTGTGATTATGGAGCAGTGTTGGGGATGGCATGCAATGACAAGAGCATAAATATTTTTATAAAAAACCTCATCGTAGCTTTGTTCCTTGTTGCACCATTAATCCTTATAGTCCTGTCATATATGGGCATTGTTTTTGCCTTAAGTAAAATTACAACTTGGGAAGCACGTTTAAAAGCACTGAAGACCTGTGTTTCTCACCTTTTGTTGGTTGTATCTTTCTTTCTTCCTGTCTTATGCATTTTCATTGCTTCATTAATTACTCCTCTCACTCCCAATGCCAGAATCATCAGTGCATCTCTTTCATTGTCTCTTCCACCAATGTTAAATCCCATTATTTATGTTTTAAACACAGCTGAAATCAGAGTCTTAATTCAAAAACTGCTTAAAAACAGAATTGTGCCAATTAGAAAGAACATTTCAAAACGATGGTAATGATTGTTTGTGTTCTTCCATCATTAGGAATTAAATTACCTATATGAAAAATTAAATATATTTTTTCATAAATGTTTTAGATTCATTATATGGAAAATAAAACTGTATAGAAAATAGTTAAATTCACTCTGCTACATTCCTAACATTTGGGCATGTGAAGCTTAATGTGTGTTGGTGAACAGCAGCGATATGCAGTTTGTACTGTGTTCTTAATCACTGACCCCAAGACAAACATATACACTGAAACAAAATATACTGAAAATTGTAAAAGCAATTTGAATAAATTTTTGTGAGCAGTCTGTATTATGCTAACGTATTTCACCCACCCAAATACTATTAACTGTCCTGTTTGTTCATATGTTCATATCAGTCATACTGTATAATGCAAACCAAAGATCCATTTTCACACGAGTATGTCTGAGATCTGCTGATAAGGTTCTTTTTATTGTCTCTCTGTTGTGATGTCTTAACTTTTTGTTATTTCTGTATTTGCTGTAGAATAAAGATAAAGCTAAACATGAACTAAGATATCAATTTATTGATGCAAGCTTAAGTTAATCCTGTTTATTGATAAAGAAGGTCTACACAAAATCTTAACTTCATAATTTTTGTTATTGTTTCATTTATTTAGGGGCAACGTCTCTAAAAGTAGCACTGCAAAGTATCAGTTTTACTAGATAAATTGATACATGAATAAGAGAATAAGTTGCAAATACCACTGTGACATTGAGCTGGGTCATTTTTGGGGAGAGACAAAAATGAATAACAACAGGAACACTCCATGTTGTTATAGGAATGCCGTTCACTCCTGTTGTTATAGGAATAACAACAGGAACACTCCAAATGTCATGATTCATCATTAACAATACTGTATCATGCAATGCTATTTAGCTAGGCCCCTATAGCCTATATAGGCATTTGTCATGTTTTAACTGGACACAGAAATCCAAAAATAGCATTCAAGATCTCGTTGCAGGCCCCTTTAAGCCTCTGGACCCCATGCACTTTTGCCCCTGTTGTGACGCCCCTGGTCTCATCCCCTACTGATTAGAAATCTAACCATCCAATAATCCAATCAATGCATGCACGTGGCATCACTATTGCAGAAAGCCAGCTTAGAAGCTGGAAAAGTCAAAGGAAATTGTAGCTTTACTCTATTCAGGCATTAAATGGCTTGCCCACACATAGCTGCATAGACGGAGAGTAAACTAACTCCAGGGTAAGGCTAAAAGTTACCTAATATTAGTGTGATCTATTACTACACACATCATAAACCTGTCTTTTTAGGCAAGTACCTGATATGGCTGCCATAAAATAGTTACTGAATTTAAATATTATGGAAAAGGATTAGGGCCAAACAATAATAAAACAATAAAACCTTGAGATTAAAGTCATTGCAATGCAAGATTAAACTTGTTAAATTTCAAGAAAAATGTTTAAATAAAATGTTGAGAATAAACTCATTAAATTTCAAGAATAAAGTCATTGTGTTTCAAGAAAACTCGCTACATTTTGAAAAAAAAAGTCAAAATGCTGAGAATTAACACACTTGTGTCATGTTCATTTTATCTCGTTGGACAATGGTAGTTAGCGTCAGCAGTGGCGTAGGTTGGAGAGTAATGCTCGTGGATGTTGCGTATGATGTGATCGACAAGGGTTCGAGTCTGCTTTTAGCCGAACTCACACTTCTTACTTTTCTCATCACATATCACATCGGAAAAGTGGAAATCAATTGCTTAATGAGAGTTTAATAATAATGTATTAAATGGGTAGGTTTAGAGGTAGGTAGGTAGGTAGGTAGGTAGGTAGGTAGGCTATGGGGGGGGGGGGCTTTGTTGTCCGAAAAGGGCAGCATCTATTTAATCATTTTAAATGATGTTTTATTAACAAAGTTCGGAAGGAGCATGTTCAGATAGTTAACCTAATTAACACGAGAGGAAAACAATCAGTAATCAACCCAGTTAACAAGATAAGAGGCGTGCATTTATACACAGAAGACTTACCTCTGTTCATTGGCAGTTTTCCAGCATTCAGTTTACAACTTTTGCCATTATATCACAGACTCAACTTTTCCCGTCCAAACAACGAGACCTATACTGGGGATTTTTCAGATCCTCCGGCCAATCTGGCAGCCCAAGGATCGCTCCTTTTCTGCCAGACACGGCTGCCGAGCTCCAGGCTTCGTCGCGGCCACTGCTCTCTGCTCGTATTTAAGCCTGAGGCAAACGCTGATTAATTCAGACGCACCGTCCTCCCGGAGGGTAAACAAAGCGGATCTGTACGATCTAAGTTATTCGTCTTCCTGCAATCAGCCAACCTCACTCCTAAATCCACTCCAGCATGGTGGCCAACATTTCGAGCAAAGCTCGCAAGACCCCGAACTCACCTCGCTTGACACCACCATCGCCCCGCACAAAACCCAGCTCTTCTTAAGTGCTGGGTCGCAGCGGCAGGCCTTCAACGAGCCTGGGCAATGCACCAGATCTCACCGCGGCAAATCTTCATTCGTTTCCCTCTTCGGCTCAACCTTTCACTGCAGCTCTACCGGCCGCGGTGTCGTATGCAGCCGGGCCTCCAGCTCTTGTAGCAACAGACGCTAGCACGAGGCTGCCTCTGCTAGTGGCGCAGGTCGTGTTGCAAATTAATTTTTAGAAAAAGTCGCAAAAAGGCAGGTCGTCTGTTGCTAAAAGTTTTAAACGACGTTGTGACATCGGCTGGTAAGGTCCACCCATCAGACACCGCGAGCTGCTCCAGCCAAAGCTATGTGGACCTTCCCGGTCAGTCGATTCAAGCCCGTCCACTCCATCATCGACCAGTAGGGCTCACCCGTCTGACGCTGTGAGCTGCTCCCGTCAGAGAAGCGGTGTGAGCCCTCCTGATCGGGCTTCCCAAATCACGTTGCTCCTCGTCCATCGGCTAGTGGGGCCCATCTTCCCAGTGCTGCGAGCTGCTCCCGTTGGAGGCAGTACGGGCCCCCGGTCTGACAGCCCAAACACGCTGCTTCTCCTTTTATTGGTCGGTAGAGCTCACCGACCTGACGGTGCGAGCTGCTCCCGTCAAGAAACGGTATGAGTCCTCCCGATCAAGCACCCCAAATCACGCTGTTCCTCGTCCATCGGCCGGTAGGGCCCTTTCACCCGGCGCCGTGAGCTGCTCCCGTCGGAGTTTGTGTGGGCCCTCCCAGTCAAAAGACTAAGTTTCTTCTTAAACCGCCAGCCCGCCAAATTTTCGGGCCTCATTTTGGGGGGTTATTTGTCGGGCGGCTCTCCTTTGCTATGTTGCTTTTTGGGGGTAATCTGAGTTCGGGCCAAAATTCCGAGCTCGGAGCCCTCCCCTCGGACAGCACGCCAAATACGCATAAACTTTATTCTATTTATTATATGTAAGTGTGAACTCGTGAATGAATAATTTACAAAATAATTTACAAATAATGCAGTTTCACAATGTCAACACGAGGTGACAGCCCTAGATTTTAGGCCAGATAGGCTATCAGTAAAACATGAGTGACAACAATTTGATAACTCATATGTGCTGTCATTTCAGCGCACAAAAATTCCTAAACGCACCAAAAGCCGAACAGCGCTACTTGTTTGAACCACGCTGCATGGACCGCTATTAGTTCAGACTAAGGACAGCGCAAGCTCGAACTCAGAACAAATGTGTTTACTCACATGCTCTTAAGTGGCCTAGATTGCAAATGTGTGTATTTGGACAAGGCAACAATCCACACACTGAAGTGGGATTCAAAGCATATCCCAACATGCATCATTTCTAGACCTTGATCATGGTAATTACAACATTGCTGTCTATAGGAGGATCAGAGAGCTCTCAGAATTGTTAAATATCTTAATTTGTGTTCCGAAGATGAACGGAGGTCTTACGGGTTTGGAACAACATGAGCATGAGTAATTAGTGACAGAATTTTAATTTTTGGGTGAACTATCCCTTTAATTAAATGCAACACAATTACTAAATGTAAAGTGTAATCTGTTATGGGGATAACTGAACAGACATTCAGAAGTTTCTATTAAATGCAAAGTATTAAAATCACATCAAAATCAAAATAAAGCTCTGTAAACACTTGCATTTTTATAACTTTATAAATGTGTCCCATTGGGTAACAAAAATGTAACGTAGACGAGCGTAACAACGGAGTCGGGATCCACTTGCAAGGCTTTATTCAAAGAGCATGGTCAGAGAGGCAAGGTAGAAAACAACAGCAAACAACAACAATAGAGACAAGGTGAATTGTAATCCAACAACAGGCTAAGGTCAGGGCAGGCAGCAAACAATCAAAAACCAGAAAGGCAGTCCAAGGCAAAAAAATTCAAATAAAAATACAAAGGCAAGGCAAGGAAACAGGTAGAAAACATGGAAGACTATAAAACATACAGGCAAACAATCAACAGTGATGTGTTTGAGTGTATGTGCATCTTTTATAGTCCTTCTAATATGAGGCAGCTGTGAATTGGTAATGAGTGCTGATGAGTCCGTGCAAAGGATTATGGGAAATGGAGTCCTGAATGACTGGCAAAGGTACAAGTTGGAGTGCCCTCTAAAGGAGCTCATAGGCACTCCAGCTGGTGATTGTGACAGAAAAGTTCTACACACACTTGTGGTCTCCACACCCACTTGCATGGCAAGCTGTTTCAGCTTAAAATGTTCCTAGCGTTACTCGTCGTAATTGCATTTTTACTTGTAACAATTAAATTAAAGAGTTCTGAAATTCAGTTCTTACTAGTAAATTCAGTCAGGACCACTTTCGTTAAATTATATTTATTAAAATTATATTGCATACTGTTAGTGTTAGTGTCTGTAATTTATGGTTCTGTTCTGGGTAAAAACTCCACACACCTGTCCATGCAGCCATGCTTGGACAGAGTGGGGAGAGGAGCAAGTCAAACCCCTCTGGGGTACATAACAGATTAGTATATGACTATTACAATTCACAATTTACATGAGTTGTAGAAAATACAAATACATGGTAGAGAATACTTGTGTAACAAGACTATAAGTCCTGCCTTGTAGGGGAAAATTACTGTGTGCTTAGAAGACCTACAGTCATGGCCAAAAATATCGGCACCCTTGGTAAATATGATCAAAGAAGGCTGTGAAAATTAATCTGCATTGTTAATCCTTTTGATATTTTATTTAAAAAAACCCTCCAAAAATCTAATCTTTCTTAATAAGAATTTAAAATGGGGGAAATGTCATTATGAAATAAATGTTTTTCTCAAATACACATTGGACACAACTATTGGCACCCCTAGAAATTCTTATGAGTAAAATATCTCTGAAGTATATTCCCATTCATATTCACAGTTTTGAGCACTCCAGGATGATTATGAAAATGAAATTATCCAGCCATGGCTTCCTGTTTCACAGAAATATAAATAGGAGGGAAAAAAATGCCCAAATTCCCTTAATCATCCATCACAACGAGAAAAACCAAAGAGTATATTTCTGATGTGCAGCAAAAGATAATTGAGCTTCACAAATTAGTGAAGTGGCTTCAAGAAAAGAGCTAAAGCAGTGAAAATTCCGATTTCCACCATCAGGGCAATAATTAAGAATTTCCAATCAACATAAAATTTAATGAAACTGCCTGGAAGAGGACGTTTGTCTATATCGTCCTAATGCATGGTGAGAAGGAGAGTTTGAGTGGCTAAAGACTCTTCAAGGACCACAGCTAGAGAATTGCAGAAAATAGTTGTGTCTCGGGTCAGGAAACATTAAAAAAAAAATTGTCCAACAGCACCTACATCACCACATGTTGTTTGGGAGGGTTTCAAGAAAAATTCTCCTAGCTCATCCAAAAACAAACTCCAGCATATTCAGTTATCAGACACGACTGGAACTTCAAATGGGACTGGCTTCTATGGTCAGATGAAACTAAAAAATGAGCTTTTTAGCAGCAAACACTCAAGATGGGTTTGGTGAACACAGGGATAAAAAGTACCCCATGTGTACAATGAAATATACTGCTGTATTTTTGATGTTGTGGGCCTATATTTCTGCTGGAGGTCCTGGACATCTTGTTTAGACACATGGCATCATGGATTCTATCAAATACCAACAGATAAAAAAAATCAATAAGTGACTGACTCTGTTAGAAATCTTATAATGGGCCATGTTTGGATCTTCCAACCGTACAATAATCCAAACACAAACCTCAAAAACAACACAAAAATGGGTCACTGAGCACAAAACCAAGCTTCTGCTATGGCCATTCCAGTCCTCTGACCTGAACCCTATAGAAAATGAGTGGGGTAAACTGAAGAGAAGAAGCACCAAGATGGAGCTGGGAATCTAAAGGGTCTGGAGTGATTCTGGATGAAGGAATTGTCTCTGGTCTCTTGTCAGGTGTTCTCTAACCTCATCAGGCATTATAGGAGAAAATTTAGAGTTGTTAAACTGGCAAATGGAGGTTTCAAAAAGTATTGAATAAAAGGGTGCCGTTAATTGTGGCCAGTGTGTTTTAGAGAAAAACATTTATTTCATAATGATATTTCCCCCCATTTTAAATTATTATTATCAAATGAAAGGTTAGATTTTTGTGATTTTTTAAAAAAAATAAAAGATCAAAAGGATTAACAATGCAGATTAATTTTCATAGCCTTCTTTGATCATATTTACCAAGGGTGCCGATATTTTTGGCCATGACTGTAAAAGTGAAAGGATCTTAGTCCCCACTCCGATGCTTTTAGTCTCAGTATGCACTATGTGTTTATGGTTTAGCTCACACTATTGTATTGTAAACTATAGGAATAGGGAAAGTAGGCTTCAAGTAAGTAGGTGTTAGTACAGTGGCTCCCTAAAGTGTGTTCGTGTGAGATAAAATAAATCATTCACATTCCCACCCTCCTAAACCTAATAGTGTAAAACCCCCTTTCACACTGCACATTGGTCCCAGAAAATTGCCTTCTGTGTGAACACAAACACGTCCCGTGATTAATTCCGGGATCGATCCTGGGTTGGGGACCTAGTAAGATTGCCGGGTTCAGACATTCACACATAAGTTTTCCCAGAATTAATTTCAATATCAGAACACACAAATTGATTTTCAAACAACACTGGATATCTCAAACAAAACTCAGAAGCATGTAAATGACTCTTCCAGTTGAAATCAAATGACTCACTCAAAATGAACTCTGAAATAACTCTTCTGACTCAGCTCAAATGAACCCTGAAATAACTCTTGACTCCATTCAAATTAACTCTGAAATGACTCTTGTGAATCAAAATATGATTCAGTTCTCACACCAAACCCAGTTCAATTTCTTCGTTCAAGTTCTCAGTTCAGTCTGTATCAGTGAAGAGTTCATGTGTGTATGTGCAAAGAACATTTGTAACTGTCTGTAGCAATGATTAAATTGATGCGATGACTTGAAACGACTTGAGACGACTTGTAATAATGAAATGAACAGCTGGGGCAGGACAGTGAGGAGATATCGTCAGGATGGCAGGGTAATAATAAAAAAGCACAAGCAAAAACTCAGCATGGCCCAGGAAAAACTCAGGAACTTTTTGGAACAAAATGGTGCAGCTCAGGCACAGCACGCACTGACTCTGTCTCAAAAGAAAAGTGCCTCCCAAAAGTAAAAATGATCATATGCGATGGACGATCTGAACAAAAATGCAAAAGTACTCAGAGAGAGAGAAAAAATTAAATACTCTGTGCAAAACTTCACTTCCAGCGTTCTCACTCATTAAGTTATTGACATGGCCCAATGGTTAGAGAGTCGGATTTGTAACCCAAAAGTCACAGGTTCGGGTTTCAGGTCCAGCAGGGATTGTAGGTGGGGGGAGTGAATAACCACTGCTCTCTCCACCCTCAATACCATGACTGAGGTGCCCTTGAGGGGGTTCAGCAAGGCACTGAACCCCCAACTGCTCCCTGGGCGCCGCAGCAAAAATGGCTGCCTACTGTGTGTGTGTGTGCACTTTGGATGGGATAAATCCAGAGCACTAATTCAGAGTATGGGTTACCATACTTGGCCACATATCACGTCAGTCACTTAACAAGTGCACTTAAATGAAATGCAGGAAGAAATCAATGGCCTGGTTTCACAAACGGTGCTTAGCTTAAGCCAGGACTAGGCCTTAGTTCAATTAAGATATTTAAGCAACTTTTACAAAAATGCCTAAGAAGAAAACATTACAGGTGTGCATCTTGACACAGAACAATGACACTGACAAATTTTAAGATATGTCAGAGCAAGATATTTTCAGTTGGGACAGCTCAAACATGCATTTTAGTCTGGGACTAGCTTAAGCCTTGTCTGTGAAACCGGGGGAAAATCTCTCAATTTAAAGCACAGTTCATAAATGACACTGGAAAGCAGCAAAACTCTCAAAAATGCATACAGTCCGAATGAAGGGGTGGCCACACTGCACTTTTCGTTCCATTGACTTCCATTCATACGCATGCGTTCCAAAGTTCAAGCTTGCTGAACTCTGGCCTGCAAATTCGCATGCCAAATTCGCATGTTGGTCGCACACGCGATGCCGTGTGACCAACAGCAGATCAATACATTCACATTTACATTTTAGATGTGTTGAATTTATGTGTTGAATTTAAGTTTTTAAAAAAGACGCTGCACAGCGTGACGTCATATCATGACCGTTGCAGCATGCAAAACAATTTCACATGCTCAAAGTCTAGTGTGACTGCAGCTTGACGCAAAAACAGTGTTCGGAACGAAACTCACGGCTCCAGCAACTCTCTCCCATGCTCTCAGCCAGTCTCTCACACCGTTCTCTGTTCAATGAGAACAGCCTAACTTCTGCAACAACTCCATCGCCAGTCTCATACGATGGCCTAAAGGTCATTGCACACGGAGTCGGAAATTTTCGCATTTAAAAAAATAAATACGACCTCACGTTGTGTCAATCACGTTTATACACTGCCTCCGAAACTTTCGTCCGTCATAAAAAAATTCGGATCAGGTTTGATTTTCTGCGTTTTCGCATCTGTAGCATGCATTTTGATAGGAAAGGATGAGGAATATGAAAAAACAGAAAAATGCATGTGAAAATTTCGAACTCAGTGTGCAATGACCTTTAGTCTTCACTTAATTTGCAAAAACTCAAATTAACTGTGTTTTACTATCTTCTTTCACATTTTCCGCTGCAAAACCGTCGATCTCTCAAACAGCGATCATTACGTGTCTCATAAAAACTGCTCTCTCTTCTTCTTCCCAGACGTCTTTGCATCTCCCGCAAACATACTAGGCTTGTTCGAGATGAACTACACTAGCCTGCCACTGGCTGGCAAGATCTGCCGTTTTCAAAGAGACGGCCATCAGGTCAGAAACTTTGTGCTTTCCGTACACTTCGTGCTTTTCGTGCTTATATAATAAGAATATATATTTACTAGATAGGCTCATCTTAATTTTTGTTAATGTTTTGTGTGATTTGTTTGAATATCAGTTCCCTCTCAGTCGGTCACGTTCGACATTACGTCAGCAGTGACTGATGAACTGGGATCTCGCTAGAGAGTCTAATCACCTTTGAGTGTTAACAAAACAAGCCAAGAAGTGTTGGCGTGCGATAGAGGTCTGCGCGGGAACCGCGGGAACCATGGGACCAACCAGATTTCTTGTGATGCGTGATTAAATTCCCAAATAAAACGCGGTAGTGGTCGGTAACTCTGGTGTAATTTGAACGGGAACGGGCGGTCTAACAATATCCCATTCCCGACGTCCTTTCAGAACAGCATGGATTCTCCTATCTCCCAGGCTGGCCTCTTCAGTGACATGGTGGAGAGCTTTGCCCAGCAGTTCTCCGCCGCACAGAAGCAAACGGAGGCTAATAAACACAACAGCCCACTGTTGGCTGCAGACCCTCCGCCCGCTCTTCACCAAGGGCACTCTTCCACTGCTTTTTTCCCTGTGCTCTCTGGATCTCAGCCTCTCTGGGGTTGCTGTGGATGTGCCTTTATTGGATATGGCTTTACGCTACACCTCCCGACAGCTTCTTTCCCTAAAGCAGAACTACTGTCTGCCTAAAGACGTGTATGATTGTTTTGGAAATGCTGGCATACGGAACCCTAAGCGCTACGTATATCGGAGCTCAGGACGCAGCTATGTTTCATCGTCGTCTTCCATCATTTCGGTTCTAAACAGCTGACGGAAGATCACAAGACTATATCATACTGGTGTTGACCTTGATAACTTAATATCGCTGCCCTGTCTGGAGTGGAATTCATGCGCTGCGGGACCAACAAACCCTTTAAACGCTGCATTATTTAATTATTTATTATTTAATTTTCTGTGAACAATAAGGCTTTGCATTTGTCAGATATCATCATGGACAAAGGACTGGATTTACTTGCAAAAAAATCTTATTTCAAACAGAAAACAAGATTATTTTGCTTACCCCATTGGCAGATTATTTTGCTTGTTTCAAGCAAAAACTCACTTAATTTTGACATGAATGAGTGTGTTTTGTTGTTTAAAAACCTTATGAATGATCTTGATCGTGATCTGTAATGTGAGATGGGCGCCGCCATGTTTGTTCGCGCTGCAGCTCAGAGAGTGCTGTCAGTCGGATTTACAGCACGCAAATTCATCAATTTCTCCCTAAATACATATAAGTAAGTGGCTGGTGAACTAGGTGAAGAATAAAGTGAACGTCTCGGGTTACTTGACTGTAACCCTGTTCCCTGAAAAAAATGAGAATACCAACGCCGCCACACTGGAAGTGTCTGGACCCCCCAAGGTTGTGTAGTGTGTGTGCACACACATTGAAGAGGTCTCAGACATGACTCTGGGATATTGACTCAAGGACATGTCAGCCCGGCGTAGCATGGACATCCAAACTATTGAGTCTTGATGCAAGGGGACACCTCTTGCCAGAGCCTTAGCATAGGATGAAACCCACCTGGTTGAATGGGCCCTAACTCCTAGAGGTGAAGCTTGACCATGTGCCTCGTAGGCTAGGGCAACAGCATCCCTCACCCAATGTGACATTGTTTGACACCATCAATCAGAACGTGGCAGGCTGAACTGGCGGCCACATAGACTCTGAAAGTACCAGGACAATTTCTCTTGCAGAAACTCCAGCACTGAAACAACCTGGCAGTGAACTGGGTCTGCATGGTGTGTCATACACCAACTTTCGAAAAAGCACCATCTGAGGGCATAACTTCTTCTAGTGGAAGGAGTCCTAGCAATCAGAATAGTCTGTAGTACATCTGCTGGAAACCCAGCATCTCCTGTGGTCCCCCTCACGGGCCAGAGATGAAGGTTCCAGAACTCAGGCCGGGGATGAAATACTGTCCCCTGTGCCTGAGACAGAAGAACTCTCCTGACCAGAATTGCACACAGCGAGCCGTCAAGGAGAGATATTAGATCTGAGAGCTACACTCTGGTCGGTCCATGTGTGGGCCTTTGCGTCCAGATCTAGGGAAGCTGGATGAGTCCGAGAGAAGTAGAGGGGACATTGTGCTGTTTTCCAGCTTGCCTGGACAGCGAATCTGCTCCCACATTCATATGCCCCAGAATGTAAATCACCTTGATGGACAAGAACTTGTCCCAGATACAAAGCAGAACCTGCTGTGCTAGCCTGTTCCGGCGGCACAGATGCAGTCTGCCGTGGCGACTTATGTAAGTACTTATGTAACTCCCTGCACTGGGAGATGTTAGCCACTGCTGGAAGATGTATTTCAGGGTCCGAAATACAGCCATCATTCCGAGGCAATTGATGTGCCAATCGAAAAGATGACTTCTCCAGATCGCTTGGGCTGGACGGTCATCCAAGACCGCACCCCAGCCCATGAGTGAAGCATCTGTCGTTAGTATTTTGCGACGACAAAACGTGCCTAGAGTGGGACCCAAAGTCAAAAACCATGGTCTGAACCACATAGAAAGGGTACAAAGCCATAGCACGTAACCCTTATATGCCTCCAGGGATTGGTCCTTAGATTAAATCCCCTGTCTCTGAGCCACAACTGTAACAGTCTCATGTGCAAGACGTCCAAAGGTTTCATGTGGATACAGTCGCTATGAGACCTAGAACCTTCTGAAAGTAATGTACAGTAATTTTCTGGCCTAGCCTGAAATCCTTCGGGGTGTTCAGAATGGATTCAACTCGTGTAGGAGACAGTTGTGCCCACATTATGATCTAATCCTGTTAACCACTAAATACAGTATCTCACAGAAGTGAGTACACCCCTCACATTTTTTGTAAATATTTTATTATATCTTTTCATGTGACAACACTGAAGAAATGATACTTTGCTACAATGTAAAGTAGTGAGTGTACAGCTTGTATAACAATGTAAATCTGCTGTCCCCTCAAAATAACTCAACACACAGCCATTAATGTCTAACCGCTGTGACCGCTGGCCACAAAAGTGAGTACACTCCTAAGTGAAAATGTCCAAATTGGGCCCAATTAGCCATTTTCTCTCCCCGGTGTCATGTGACTCATTAGTGTTACAAGGTCTCAGGTGTGAATGG
>JAFVLL020019990.1:0-56317 GCA_021397915.2 Tor tambroides | reverse complement strand
GAGTATGGATTGCCACACGTCCTTTCCTTCCTTCCTTTCCTTTTTTAATTGTTTACAGTAATATTTCCTTCATCTCAGGATTTTCTCCTGTAAAAAAAGACTAATTTCTCTCTCATATCTGCTAGAGTTTCAAATCTCGGCAATAATTGATTTAATCAAGTGTGCCTAGATTTGATATAATCAAAAATGAGAGATTTAATTTAAACTCCAACATCCTCATCTCCTCACCAGTGCACCGCAGTGGTGTCCCTTTTTTTACCTCTAACCTTGGAGGCTTGCTTTAAAAGGGCTCTGCCTGAAGACCTTGATTAGCTGGTTCAGGTGTGTTAAATTGGGGCTGGAGCTAAACCCTCCAGGAACAGGACTGTACACCCTTGACTTAGAGAGATATATTTTACAAGTTTATATAAAATGTATGCAAAATATAAAACAAGTTCTGAAGAGTTTTCTCTATAGACAGGGGTGTGCATATTTTTTTTCGGTCTGGTTCTAATGATAGCACCTGGAGATTTGGTTTGGTGCTCACACTGCACATAGTGTGACCCATTAATATACCAACACACCCACAAACTGTACCTGAGTTTGCTTAAAAAGGGTTGTCTGAGGTACTGTTCATGCAAACTTTGGTATGGAGTCTTAATAAATCACAGAAGTGAACTGCTATTCATGATGTATGAATTGGTCTAACTGTTTATTTATGTTTTCTCACTCACTGTCCTGGCAGACATGCTGCAAGCAGAGAGAATTTAAATCTCATTTGAACCTTTTTTATTCTATTTGTGAAAAAAATACGTATTTCCTATTCTGTGTTGGCGCTTTAGAACCAAAATCCAATTTCCAAAATCTAAAGTACAAAAGTGAGGCAAGCAAGCAACAGTGTATCATTTTGTAGTCTTCTCCTGTGTAATCATTACCTAGCAACAGGGTTAAACAGCTGGCACTCTGATGACGCAAACATATCCTACTATAGTTCGGAACCAAAAAACACAGTGTGAACACAATCCAGTGGGGCAGGGGGATGGGGGTTCAGTCAAACTCTGGTTCGGACCAGGCAATCGAACCAAGTGTAAAAGCACCCTTAATTAATTAAGGCCGTGTAAAATGTGCAGCAACTAGTTTTGGAGTTTCTCTTTTTTTTAATGTGTTGCCTTTAAACCTCTGAACTTGGAAAGGTCACCACGCTTCACGTCCTTTCTGCCTCGTGTCAAAGTTGTGAGATTATATGTGCCATTTTAAGACACAAGCTGTCATGCTCAGTCAAGAGTAATAAATCCTTGTGTCTCATTAAACTAATCCTTCCTTAAATGCATGAGTGGCCTCTTTAATGTATCACTTCATGCATATTTTTAACATGTTGCTCTTCCCTCTCATTTTTTCTAAGATCACATCATTTTTTCACATTCACCCTAAATGGAAGACTGTCAGAACTGAAAGATTAAGCAGCACTTCAAGCAGGAAAACTCAGGCTTAGCAACTTTCCTGAACGCAAGCTGTCAGATTGGCCCTCTCTCTTCTGCACGTTCTATTTCCGATATTTTCTCATTCTTCCATTCCCTTCTCTGAGGACGATTCTTGATTGACGGGCTGAAGTGCTGGCGCAAGATGAGGTATTTTGAGCTAAGGGTCTTTTGCGCTGCAGTTCAGACAGAGAGCAAAGCTTTGACTCTGATAAAAGGGAGTGATGTGTTTCCCTGTTGTTCAGGGCTTCATAGAAGCCACTTGACTCCTGCTCCTGTCATTGAGTGATCGAGCCAAATGTGGCATGGCACCATCAGAATGCTCTGGAAGCTTTGCATCAAATCAAATCAACTGAAATGCTGAAAGCCTTTAGTAGAGATTGCATTGTTGTCTTTGCCGTGTTCAACCTATAAAGAATTTTGTATCATATTTGATAGGCAAATTTCTAAGGCCTCTAAATTATCATGATCAAAACATTGTGGAAAAACCTGTTCTACACGATTTAACACATGCCTTCTGTCATCTGATTGATAGTTTATACTTTTTTAGCAAGTAAAAGGCCCTTTAGTATAATTGTAAATAATAAAAAATAAAAATCCCCCCTTCAGGTCATGGTACATCTGTCTTTTTGCTGTGAAAACTTTACTGATTTTTATTTGGAAAACAAAAGAATAATTTTGATATTGTTATTAATATTTCAAGATGAACACTTACTGAATTTAGGCAACTAAAATTTACTTGATTATCCATACTTTTTAAAAAAAAAAATTATACAAATCGTGTTAATATGTGAGTATCAAATGATACATCAGGGTTTTGAGGAATGTTTATTTGTACATCTCTCAGTTATAATGTATTGAGATTTGCTTTTAAAACTAAGCAGTTAAATATCATCTTACTGAGACATTATTGAGAGATACAGAGTGACAACTAATATTTTTATTCATAAATTATATTATATTTAAATTATTTATGTCAGTAGTCTACTGTACTGTTATAAAGTTCTCATTCACATTACAAGCTGTGAAAATTTCATCTTATAGATATCACCATATAGATATCAGCTTCTGAAACAAATCGATTTTTACATCTGAATAAAATCAAGGTGTACTTGTATGTATATTAATTTATTAGCCATTAAAGCCTGATTTATTAAATATGATACTGAAAAAAAAAACAAATATGCAAAGTATTGTACGTACACATATATACACACACATACAGTATATATTATATATTTATATATGTGGGTGTGTGTGTATTGTCAATAGACTAAACTGTTCCATTTCAGAAAAAAATAGATTAAATAAATTTTATTTTGTATGTCAGGCTTTACAGGGTTAAAAGAAAAAGACAATATGTTTTGCATGGTGAGATTATACGGTGCGTCAGTTGCGTGGGGTCTCTGAGGTGTATTTGTTCCAATGCAAAAGAATCGGCCCTAAGGAATTTTCCTTTTTGTTTGGTTCAGCGTTTTTGACATCCTCAGCCTCCAACGTTTCTTTGAGGCTTTGAGCTTGCGTACTTCTGTGTCATCTCACTCATCGCCTCAACATCAACCAAACACTTTACAGCAAAATTAGGAATTGACGTCACCTATATGACTAAGGGTGGCTATATTCTGAACCACAGGAATCCTGTTTCAACACTCTGAGCAAACTATGCCAGAATGTACCTTTAAATAGGTATAAAATATTTTTAGTCAGGTTTGAACAGGATTGTCACCCAGCACTCAAAGCGTAAGTGACATATACTGCATTAATTGGCAGGAGAGTCTAGCTGTAGCAAACTCTCCCTGGGGTTGCTCAAGTGTCTTGCTCAAGGGTGCAAAGGAAATTGCAGGTTTGTAAAGGTTTGTAGTTTTATTTAATTTTAGTTATTTTAGTACTTCATACTACATGGAAATGAAATAATATATATATTGCATTTATTTTTATATGTATGTATATGTATATGTGTGTGGCTGTACATACACATGCCATTGTTTTTTGGTGTTTGGCTTAGTGTTATGTTAGAAGCATTATTATACTCATACCTTTTGTTGTTTTAACATTTTAAGTTGTTTTTAGTGTTACTTTCTTTGTTTTCATTTAAATGTTTAGTTTTTGAAATGTTGTATGCATTTTTCATTTTTTTTTTAAATTTCTTTATTTTCTTAAATGTGTGTGTTTATATAGTATTTACAGAGTTTTGACTTTTAGTTTGTTACTTTTTCTTATTTGTAAGTCGCTTTGGATAAAAGCGTCTGCTAAATGACTAAAAGTAAAGTAAAGTAAAGTAATCTCAGTAACTCCAGTTCTTGCTGGATCATCCTACCTGGGATTGAATCTAAAATTGGTAATTGACCCTTTGCAGGGAGTTTGATTGACAGATGATCTGACCAATCATAACGCTGAATCTGACATTTTTGTCTGACAAGCAAACTAGACAGGAGAGTAGATTAATGTCAGTGGACTTTAACTTGAAAAATGTTATGTAATGACACCTTTCCATTATTGAAGCAAGATACCTTCTGATGTTCATTCATCTTTATTTTGTGCTATAACTAGTAAAGATGAAGAGATGACCGGTTCGCATGCTGCTTGAACTGAGGCGCGATCTGTCAAGACACATTAAAGATCCACAAAATGATATTTATTGTTTGAATTTCTTACATAATTACAAAATTTGAAAGCTGAAACTTTGTTTCATACCTAAAGTAACCTGCTCTGTCTTGTCTGTTGGTGAGTTGTCAGTTTCCTCTTTGCTCCGCTATGTATTTTTAACTGCATGAGACCATGATGTGTGGCGTGAGAGTGCCATGGTTTGTCAGACATAACAACAGTAACTGGGGGTGAGGGTCTTTGCGAAGGGTCAATTATTTAGCTGTTTTTGTGTGTACTTGCTCAGTGTAAAGCTGCAGTCACACTAAAACTGTGCCCTCCATTGACTTTCATTACAGATGCAAATGCTGGAGACATAAACCACAAGCTACAGATAAGTGTTGCATTCTGCTGTGCATGAAAAATTTGGTGAACACTGACCAACGAATTTGTATGACGACCAATATGGCTGAATTCAAAGAACACAAACTTAAAGCTGCACATGCCATACAATCAGCATATTAGAAAGATTTCTGAAGGATCATGTGACACTGAAGACTGGAGAAATAATGCTGAAAATTCAGCTTTGCTTCACAGAAATAAATTTTATTTTAAAGTATATTAAAAAACTGTTATTTTAAATTGCAATAATATTTCACAAAATTACATTTTTTCTGTATTTTTGATCAAATAGATATAGCCTTGATGAGCATAAGAAACTTCTTTACTTCTTTAAAAAACATTCAAAATCTTCCTGAACTTTTGAACAGCAGTGTGTATAGGATCAGTAAGTATATGTAAAGCATTTGTCAACGAACATTTCATTGATGAGATTAACAGCACTTCAGCACAATCATTCTGTTTCTCTGTGCTGTTTCTTCAGGTGGCTTCTCGTTGGAGTCCGCCCTCCCCTTAGAAGCACTTCTCAGACTCTGCAGAATGAACAGGGCATTTAACAGGAGAAAGGGTAAGGGAATAGAGTTGATGTTTCTGCAATGTCAGCTGCCAATATGCCAACAAGCCTGACTTGACTGATGAAGACAAATGTTCATTTGTGCAGGCTGATTGTGCTACAGACTGTTGATATAAAACTTGTTCTGAGTGACAGAATTCAGTTACATTAAATTTACATGAAACCAAAGTCATTGAAGAACATGTTGGCTAAATGTTTTTGCATTTGATAGCTAATTACGTTTTTAGCCGCACTGTAAGGGACAAAGTTCCTAGAGGTTTTAGCTCCCGGTAAAAACAACTACTTCACCTAGAAGAACCTCAGAGAATTTAGTTTCAACACATTTTCTTTGGGAAGTAATGACTTCCAGGCCTGCATTAAAGCTTGCTAAAATGGGACGCACACTTAAGTTTCACCCCCACACATCAGGTTTTCAAAGCTTCATTTCTGGCACTCATTGCTGCTCTTCGTTCCCAATTCCAAACCTCCCCTACAAACGCACTTTACCTACTTTGAACACCGCGGACGGACCTGGATTCATAGGTGACACAGGTGAGCCTACCTCCCACAGAAAGTGTGCCTTCTAGGCTAATGTTTTATTAATGGTGGTGACAGAGGAGCCTCTGGACTTGCTGGCGTGGTCACAGCCCACGTTTGGCAAGTTTATCTCCAGCCACAGACACTGCAGTAGTAGGTTGCTTTGAATATTTCATAGCTCTCAATTGGGAGTCGCTCATTGCCTGAAATTATCGTTAAGTCCAAACAGACACTCTTGCACACGATTCTCTTTTTCAGAAGATGATAATGCTGCTTAACGAATTAGAAATTATGTGAGACTCTACATTCATTGACCTTTATAGTCACCGAGGGACAATTTTCAGTGTGTAAACAGTTCTGCTGAATGCACAGTGTTAATCACAGAGGTTCAAAAGGAGTATTAAAGATTTTAAGCGTAATTAGAAATACTGTATGAGTTTGAATGATTCATGCTTCCGCATTACATAAATAATCTGGACGTGTTAAAGAATGAATCCATGTTTACTTTAAAAAATGTACTGCAGTTCAGTCGAAAAGCTATGTTTTGACTCATAGAACAAAACTTGGAGTTTGAAAATCGCAAATTCTAAAAGCCATTGTAAAAATAAACCCAGAATGTGCTATAGTGCATTCTTAAGTGATTATGTAATTGAAACATTGGTGACATTTATATATTCTGAAATTAATTGATTTAAATCAAATCAGAATTTAACTGAATCAAGAGTTTCTGAATGAGAATTGAATTAGGAAATCTGTGCTTATAAAAAAATCTGTGCTTTAAATATTAAAAATATTTTGTATGTAGGCTTTGTATGTAAATTGATGTAAATCAGTGTTTATATTGTAACATCTGGGCTTTTTAAATCCTCAAAGAAAGGTATTAGCTGGTTTAAACTGGTTTAAATCTCCCTGACTAACCAAAAACCCTCTAAAACTCTCAAATCAGACCTGGCTGACCATTAGAAATTAGCTTTGTGGAACAGGCTATTTTTGCCACTATAAGGATGACCTTTATTTAGGCGAAAAAGCAGAGTTTTGGTATTCTTTAGCAAAAGGTCGAATTTAAAATAATGTTCACAAGATAAATAAGCCTGGCAGGGTAATAACTTTGGCAACAGGTTGTATTTTAACATCTAATTTAATGCGCGTTAAGCGACCTCATCCGTGCTCTTGCATTTCACCAGTTATTTTGGATGCTTACCCTTTATGATTATTTGTGTTTAAACTGACAGCTAATCGGTGGGAGCATAACAAAATAACCTTTAGACCTGAGCTCTGGACAGAGATGTCCTGCGGTGCAGTAACCTTTTCACAACTCAGCGAGGTACAGGGAAAAGCAAAGGGTAAAGCTAAAAATGGACCGGTCTCCTTTGCACCACGTTTATTATTTTTGAGTTCAAAGACCAATGAGCTACATGAATCTGTTAACTGCACTGTTGTGGTTTCACTCACTTGCTTTAGTATTTAAAAATATTGCAATGACCTAGTAGATTGCTGTTATTAATTTTGGAGGTCGCATGCCTCAGCAGTTTTCTCTAAAATAGAGACTCATATTTTCTGAACTTGGAATGTTCTCCTAATAGTTTTGAAGTACAAAAGTTGTACTGTAGTTTTTTGCTGTACAGTGGTTTTTGCACCTGGTTAAAGTCCAATAGTCAGAGTGTTCTGGCACTATGGGGTCCCTTGTTATATCTTTGGCTATAGAGGGCCCTGAGGTCCCCTGCTGGCACATAATTTTGGGGATCCAAGAACTTTTTTTCTTTTCTTTTTTAAATGCTGGAACTGAATGATTTTCATGAGCTTCAGTTCTATTAAAGCCTTTGTTTTTTATTTTGTACTGTTCTCTGAGGTCCTTTTAATGTTATCAAGAATTTTTACATCAAAAAACATAACTTAGAAGTAATAGGCTATTTTCTGTTTCTTTGAACGCAGGACTCTTCAGCTGCGCTGATGGCACGCTCTCTGCTGCTGCTGGTGGGACTCTAAACACCGTTGAGCCGCTCTCAGTCGCGGTAGCACGGTCTCGTGTTGTTTCCACCAGCGCGGCAATTGTTTTCATCATTAATTGATGGATGTCTAAAATATAAAAATAAGGCAAAGCCTAAAACAGGGCCGAAGCCCGGCCCGTGTCTGAACTATGATGTGAAAATTGGCCCAAAGCCCGGCCCTAGGGGCGTAAAAAAGTTGGAGCCCGTTGGGCCCGGGCTGAAATGCACGGCTCTCCCACTGCTATGATTGGCTAATGGTTGTGTGTTTGACAGCGTACGTTTCTCATAGATGGACGCTGCTGTGATTTAGGTTAAAAACGCACAAGTACTCAGTACATATCAAATGATCTGTAAACAGACAAAGCAATAGTGATCACATAATGAAAAGAGTTACTCACACTTGTGTGGTGTGACATCGCTTCCAATATAGTCGACACAGCATCATCTTTCAGTTTCAGTCTTTCTGAAAATCCTGTGTTGAAATGTCCCTTGTTTGTAAACAAATCCATGAACAAAGGACCAAGTTCTTACTGACGTGGTCTGGTACTTCATTAAAATAAAATAAAGTTTATCATTTGGTTTCTGCATGGAACTGCGTTTGCCACTCAAATCATTTACCTACTATGTCCGTGAATCAGTGGGCGGGGCTAAACAGGCAGTGATGTAGAAGCAGGCGTTGATCTTCTTTATGTCATAAAGTGGCACATTCCAAAACCTGTCCTTTTGGCAGACTGGCTTCAATATAACAACACAGATTAGACTAACGAGAAAGTTTTAAGTTCTGAAATTTGCAGAATATTTTTATAGCACAATGACTCCTTATATATCAGAAGATCAAGGGAATTTTGATTTCTCAGTTCATGACCCCTTTAATGATTTTAGCATGCTACATGGAGCTCCTACTAAGCAACACCTCTACACTCAGTGTGAAATATAAAGCACGACCAGTGTAGTCTGAATGTAGCCAAATTAAAGATTCTTTTCTGTTATTTTTGAGTGAAATCTTTTTAAACTGAATTTAAGCCAGTTTTTTAATCAATCTAAAACATACAGAGTGACCAGTGTAGTCTGATTTCTTGTTGAATGAATGAACAAACAAATAAATGAATTAAATATTACCACATTTTTTATTGTAATTTAGTATTTTTATTTAATATAGTTATGGACAGCTATTTGATTGCATTTAGGGTGCCTCTAATTGTCCTTAAATTAGAAAAGTTATGAGAAGCTTTTGTAAACATACCTTTAGAAAAATTTTTATTAAATTGTATTCTAATTTGTTATATTTGCCCAGGCAGCACTCTAATGAGGGCAGTAAGTATTAAATTAAATTCACTTTTTGGATTTTTATTTTTCTTCAAATATTTCTCTATTAAAAGTACTACAAAAAATTGTTAATGGAACCTAAAGAATTTGGAACTGCCAAGAATGAGAACTAAAATAGTTTAATTCCTTACTATTTCCAACACTGATAATGTCACGATCGCCAGCTGGAGTGCCCATGAACTCCATTAGAGACCACTCCACCGCGGACTCTTGCTATTATTTACTGGACTTCATTTCCCACGTGTCCCTTGCCCCTCATGTGTTCATGTCATATGCTACCCCTGTCTGTGTGTTATGTTCTGATTGGTTCCCTGGTTGCATGTGTCTTGTTCTCATTGGTTGGTTTTGTCATGTGTTCCCCTGGTCTTGTATAAAAGATGCTCTCACCCACTCTTGGGGGCTGATTATTGAATAGCCATTTCCTAGTTCCTAGTTTTCCTTTCTGTGTTTCCTTGTTTCCCTGAGTTTTGACCCTGGACTGTTCCTAGTTTCTTGATTGATTGCCGCCTGCCCTGACCCTCGCCTGTTTATTGGAATACTCTTTTGCCTCTGCCTGGATTGTACTGTTTGCTGGTGTTTGACCCTGCCTGTTTTGACCACGTGTATAAATAAAGCCTTGCATTTGAATCCTCCAACCCCGTTATCACGCTCTCCACGTTGCAGAATAATCAGCCTTACCCGGATCCAGTGGCTTTATTCAGCAACCCAGCCCAACCATGGACCCAGTCGACCAGCTACTACATATTCGGCAAGGAGGCCTATCTATTGAGGAGTATTGACCAGTTCTGTGAGTTGTCATTTCAAGTACCGCTTTAAGATTCATTTTTTTTAAAGGATTTGTTCCGTTTTGGACTCAATGAACCCACTTAATCAGTCACCTGGAAGGGAATTTAACTGTAGTTTGAGAGACTTGATGGTCTATGCTCTGTTGTTATGTGGTTCCCCTTTCACTGTGGGTGAAGCAGAAGATTTTGAAACCCCAAAGAATTTTTTTTGGGGGGGGGCAACATTGTCAAGTGCCGATGGCAGCGGAGCTTGGCCCATCATGGCCACCAGCAGGTCCTGTGATTATGGTCACCACTCCCGTGTTTTCTGCACCACCTTGTTCTGTGATCACCAGTTCAGAATCTCATCCCAAGATGGCCACCAGCCCAGAGCACTGTCCCAAGATGGCCGCCGTTCCAGAGTCTTGTCCCAAGATGGCTCTCAGTTCTGAGGCCCTTTCCAAGATGGCCACCAACCCAGAGCCACTGCACAAGATGCTCGCCAACCCAGAGCCACTACACAAGATGGCCGCCACACCAGAGCCTTAAGCCATTATGGATATCAAGCCACAGTCTTCAGCCATCACGGATGCCGCTCCAGTGTTCCCGAGCATCGTGGATGTTGCGTTTGAAGACACCAGGGTGTTCCAAAGGCGTTTGAGGCTGGTGCCCAGTCTGGTGGACCCACTGTTGATGTCGGTGCGTACAGCAGGCGTCCCAAGAGCTTCAGCACTGGTCATCTCTGAGACTGTTCCCCTATCCTCTGTGCTCCCTGTAATGGCAGGCGTCATTCTGTCCGTTTGAGCTACACACTGCTCTGTGTCTGATCCAGAGCTCACTCCAGTCCTCGAATCCGCTCCAGAGCTCGTTCCTGTTCCCGAGGTGGCAGCTCCCGCTGCAGAACCTCTCAAGTCATCTGAACCTGCCCTAGATCCTCCCGAGGTGGCAGCTCCCGCTACAGAACCTCTCAAGTCATCTGAGCCTGCTCTAGCTCCTCCCGAGGTGGCAGCTCCTGCTGCAGAACCTCTCAAGTCGTCTGAACATGCTATAGCTCCTCCCGAGGTGGCAGCTTCTGCTGCAGAACCTCCCAAGTCAGCGGTGTCCGCTTCTGAACCCTCTGCCTGTCCTGTTACGGTCAACCGACTGTGAACTCTCTGATGGTCCTGTCTCGGCCATGGAGGCCATCTGTGAACTCTCAGCCTGTCCTGTCTCGGCCGCAGAGGCCGTTGTTAACCTCTCTGTGCTTTCTGTTCCAGTCCCACCTGATCCGCCTTCATGGTCACCTGCCTCGTTAGCTCTACGTTGGTGGACATCTGCTCTGCCGTGGAGATCTTTGCTCTCCTCTGCTCTGCCGTGGTGGTCATCTTTGCTCTCCTCTGCTCTGCTCTGGTGGTCATCTGCTCCGCTGTGGGGATCTTTGCTCTCCTCTGCTCTGCTGTGGTGGTCGTCTGGTCCACTGTGGGGATCTTCGGACCCATCTGCTCCGCCCTGGTGCTCTTCTGCTCCACCTGCTCCACCCTGGTGCTCCTCAGCTCCACCCTGGTGCTCCTCAGCTCAGCCTGCTCTGCCCTGGTACTCTTCGGCTCCGCCCTGGCTTCCTGCTCCACCCTGGCTCCCTGCTCCACCTTGGCTTCATGCTCCGCCCTGGCACCCCTCTCCACCGGCCATTCCTCATTCTCCAGGCCCTCTTCCCGCACATGGAACTGGCCCTCCGTCCCTCCCCCTGTTCTGTCTCTGCTTCACCACCCTCCTGGACTGTGTTTTATTTGGAAGTCTGGAAGCTGCTCCTTAATCCTTTAACGTGCTTTGTAACTGCACGGTTGACCTTTTTTGCGATTAAATTACTGTAATTAAAACTCGCCAAACCCCATTTTTGGCTGTTTGTCCTTATACCCCTCATTGAATAGAGTGTGTAATTGCAATTATGTCCACTGGGTGGCACTGCAGCAAAAATATACTGTTGCCAAAATGCCACGACTCAACTGGGAATGTATTGACATGACGCCTCCCTTCAAACACTACCAGCAAGTGATGTTAAAAGTTGAGATAAAAAAAAATGTAATCAGATTTCATGTTCTAGACCTCCTAACGGTATATTTTGTTAAATGGCAGAAACATGGTGATAAAATGTATCTGTTTTTACCTTAGAAAAAGTGCTCAACTGCTCGGTTGAGTTGGCCAGTCAGGGTAAAATGAACTGAACGCTAGCTATAATCAGCAACGCGATCATAACTCAGTATAGCACTGCACAAGATCATAGATGAAGTTGTTCCTTTGTTTGAACAAAAATGTTTATTGTTTTTATTTTCATTATTTTGTTTTGATGTATTTGTTTATTTACTTTAAATTATTAAATTTCTATTACATTTAATGTTGACATTTTTTTACAGTGGATTGTTGTGTTATAATAAGAACAGGGTTTTTTATATATATAATCATGGGTATTGTTAACATATTCTACTGTCTGTAATGTTTTTTATACACAAAAACCTTAAACTTCAGTTGCACAAATGAAAAATTCCATTAATGCATCATACTTTTTAGTTCATGCCGAGAACTACCCTAAATGGGCAAGTCAACCGGCCGGTTGACTTGTATATCCGCTTAGTGAATGGGTCATCTGAAAAAAAAGTGAAAAGTTGCTCAGTGTTGTGTCAGGAACACAATTTTAACAAGAAATAATTTTTTGCAAATGTATTTCTTAGTGTGACTGTTAAAGGGGTAAGGAGGGGGCTATGTCACGATCGCCAGCTGGAGTACCCATGAACTCCATTAGAGCAGTGGTTTTCAATCCTGGTCCTGGGGACCCACCGCTCTGCATATTTTGTTTTTCTCTCTTATCTGACACACACAGTGCAGTTCATGGATCTCTCTCCTAATGAGCTGATGATCTGAATCAGGTGTGTTAAATAAGGGAGACATGCAAAATGTGCAGAGCGGTGGGTCCCCAGGACCAGGATTGAAAACCACTGCATTAGAGGGTACTCCAACACGGACTCACGGCTATTGTTTCCTGGACTTCATTTCCCATGTGTCCCTTGCCCCTCATGTGTTCATGTCATGTGCTACCCCTGTCTGTGTGTTATGTTCTGATTGGTTCCTAGTTTGCATGTGTCATGTTCTGAGTGGTTCCCTGGTTGCATGTGTCTTGTTCTCTTTAGTTGGTTTTGTCATGTGTTCCCCTGGTCTTGTATAAAAGATGCTCTCACCCACTCTTGGGGACTGATTATTGAATAGCCATTTTCTAGTTCCTAGTTTCTTAGTTTTCCTTTCCGTGTTTCCTTGTTTCCCTGAGTTTTGACCCTGGACTAATACTAATTTCTTGATCTATTGCCACCTGCCTTGACCCTCGCCTGTTTATTGGAATACTCTTTTGCCTCTGCCTGGATTGTACTGTTTGCTGGTGTTTGACCCTGCCTGTTTTGACCACGTGTATAAATAAAGCCTTGCATTTGGATCCTCCAATCCCGCTGTCACGCTCTCCACATTACAGATAATGGGAACAGTGTCAACTGTGCTAGTAAGTTTTGCACAGACAAGCACTGACATTTTCTTGAGAAACTGTTCATATGTAGTTTCGTTTGAAGACATTTGTGCCACCCAAACTATAAGCCATTGAGTTTTTCCCAGTGTCTTAATGACACTGCAGCAGGCAATATCTGAGCACTCGTCCTCTCTGTGTCGAGCATTAATTGGTGTGCAGTACGAGAGTTCAGCTGATTAAAGTGTGAGTGTGTGTAGTGTATGTGTGTGTACACTTGCGTGGCAGTGAATGCTGAAGAGCCTGTGTTATAAAGGTGTCAAATAAACAGTGAGAGAGCTGTCTCCTCTTTGGCGCAGGATTGGACGGCTTGTCAGCTTCATTATATTATTGGTTTTCGTCGGCATTGCAGTTCTAAGGGCCATCTCCCTTACTCGCTGCCTCTCTTGGTCTCCTTCTCCGTCCCTTAATCTTTCATTCTGTCTTCCTCCCTTTCTCTCCCACTGTTTTTTCAATTTCTCTTCATTTTTTTAAAGCCGTGCCCTGCTGAGTCAGGTCTACATCATGGCAGCGTGCACTGACAATAGAGGTCTCCTTTTGCCAGTTTATCAACCCACAATTTCACCTCCAGCTCAAGGGAGAAAAAAACGAACAATGAGGAGCTCTTCATCAACAACTACACGGCATATAAAGCACGGCACGTCAGTCAGCCCACCAGGAAAAAAATGCTGCTGTCTGATCAGGGTCGTCCTGCCCTGAATGTAGTATAGGCATTCGCAGAGGGCCCCTCGATGAATCTGTATTAAATAAGCAGCTTATAACTTCTGAGGACATGTGACAGCAAAACATGACAAAGCTATACCAACTCACATTATTTCATTTTCTGGTCCAATCTAGCAAGTTACAATACACTACACAAATAAGGCTGCATTTACACTGCAAGTCTTAATGCACAGATCCGATCTTTTGACCATATCCAATTTTTTGGCCCGTCTGTTTACATTCACTTTAGACACGACTGGTATCCGATATCTGTGTTTACATTAATTCCCACCCAAAAGGATTGTCTGCAGTGATCCCTTATGCACATGGTAGACCATCGGGTTTTAAATGGCCGTCCTATTAAAATTATTTATATAATTCACGTCGAATGGCCATTATTATTTGCCAGCATGGACAACGGCTGTCATGGATGTTTTGCAGCACAAAATATGACTGAACGGATAAAGACCGGAAAATAACGATAATTTTAATTTGTTAGACTATTTTATCTACAGCTGAGGCAGAATTATTTAGTGAAATAAAGATGATATTTATTGAAATGAATTCAAATGAATTAACAAGATAGAGAGAGAGAGAACGAACGCATGCACCCACGTGCGAGCGGAGTGATTGTGAAGCATTGCCAACAAGCGTCGGTTTAATTACAAAAACTGCTTAAAAAGGTTATCACCTCATTGCTGATAAATATAATGTAGCTTTTAGCTGTTTTATTTTCAAAATTCACGGGGCAGGGGTTGAAAACCAGCTCCTGAATGTGCAATTTCTTAGCTATATAAAGTTTCCATTTCATTAAAATGCGACCGCATACAGCACGCCGGCATTAAAACGCCATTAAATATCTTTATGAGCAAACGTGTCGCCCTCGCATTGGGAGTTCTGTGGAGAATCGGATATGTGTGTTTAGACGTAGGTCGGATGTCCAGATATTGGATATGTATCTGATTTAAAACCACATTTGGAAACGGCTCAGATCGGTATACGAAAAAAACGGATCTTGTGCGGATTTTTGTGTTTACACGGGTGCATCAAATTCCGATCTGTGTCAGATATGGGCAAAAGATCGGATTTTTTCTGCCAGTGTAAACGCAGCCTAAGTGAATGTTTCACCACTCTAACCAAGAATTTTCAGATTTTTGATGACATTTACCTCCTTGATGATTTCCTTTTAATTAAACACACTGTTAATTGTAAATGAGGAAAAAGATTTGACTTGCTTCCACTTTTGGATACAAAATACTTTAACAAAATGTATATTTTAGTCACAATTATTGGGCTCCCATTTTATTATGCTACAATTTTTTGATGTGCATGTGCACACCACACTTCTTCCCTGAAGTCTGTGAAGTTTTAAAGAGAATTGCTTTCTGTCAGGATGAGCATTTATGCAACATTTACAGACAAGAATATAAAAATAAACCATAAAAGTTATGTGCTGAGGTAATCGGGTCTGAAAAGCATTAAACAGCAAATGCCTTTGACAAGAGGGCAAGATGCTTTAAACTGTAGACTTATGGGTTACAGTAGTTTGAAGAGCTTAATATAAAGCACATCTCATTTTTAAGACAACTTGGATTATGCACATTTGAGCTCACTCTGTGCGCTTCATTTTTTTTTTTTCAGATGCGTCCGCAACATTAAAGTATATTGATATAAACGGTATTGTTCCATCCCAGGCGGGAAACTCTGAGTTTCAAACAGAGCTCAGCAGACAACAAAGTTCCATATGTGCAGTGATTAAAACAGAACTGCATTCTTTTGGTACACATGTATGTACTCTATAGAGCCCTCAAACTGTGTACTGTTACACCCCTTTTACCTAACGATTTCTGACCAATGTTTTGAAAGAGGAAAAAAAAAGAGTAAATTGTACTTTTTAACTTTCATTTATTATTTTTATTAAATTTTAATAATTTGGAAGATATAACCATTTACAGTACTACACTATTTTTTTTCTAACCTTTTCTGTGGACCCCCTAGTGCGCTCTTGCAGCCGCTGAACTCCCTGAACAGTTTAAATACCCCTGGTCTAAATGAACGTGGACCTCAACATTTAACACACCAACCACAACAACAGTGACAACCACAGAACACATTTGATTAAAAGATGAGATCTGATTAATCACCACATGAAAAGTAATTGAAAGTGACAACAAATGCAACAACAGCAGCATAAATGTAATCAAGAGTAATCAGTTTAATTTATTCATGCCATGCATTGTTGTGATCTCAAGCGCTGCATGACAGTGTTATTACCCTCACATACATCTTGCTCACAAATACTTCGAAAGAAAAACATAGAAAAGCTTTTTTTGTGTTTGAGTGTTTGGTGGGCTTACTGTTTAAAGCACTTAACTTGGGGGAGGAAAAGGCCTATGTTGATGTTGAGAGTTTTTAAGGGGTCTCTGAGGTAAAGATGCAGGAGAATCAATAATAAACTTTAAAGTTTCCAGTGATTGTGATTCCTGTATAACTACAGTGTGTATTAAACAGTTCAGGACAACCACAAAAAAATCGAACAAATGAAACATTCAGTGACTAAGGCCATCTTGCACAGCAATACGGCACAGAAAAGATACACAGACACTGACTTTTCAATCACATGGAGCAGCATGTTAAATACTATTAAATATAAATACAAAGCCTGCATTAAATTGTGACATGTTCAGGTAATTTTTAAGTCAGTAACTACAATTTTAATTTAGAAAAATTCCAAGCTTTGATTGATTGATTGATTGATTGATTGATTGAAAATGTCAGTCATCTGACATTACACCTAAATTCTTTTTCTTTTTCTCTCTTTTTTGATCCAGATAAACCCAGCATGCACACACCTGAAGCCTTGGTGAGAAGTCATGTTGTGTATAATTCAAAGGTAGAGTTTGAGACAGATTTCTTATTTGTTCCTGTGGTTCTCTCTGCTTCTACTATATTTACTACACAGTGGGCGAACATATACACATGCTCAGGCACCCTGTGGGCCATCCTAAACAGCAAATGCACACTGCGTACCACTGTGTACACCATTTATTTGACTTTGGGATGTGAGATGTGTGTGCATAAGTGTGTGAGAGATAGCCTGCTTCACTGAAGCTGTTGCTATGATGGATGTAGTGATGTTTAAAGTTGTACTAAATGCACTTGAGAGAGTGTGTGTGTGTGTGTGTGTGTGTGTGTGTGTGTTATGAGAGCTCACTGAACTCCCCTTCTCTGACCTTCATCAGTTTTTATCACCAGCAGCCAGTACAAAATGATACACATACCTATGCTTATCAGCCCAGTCACTGTTACATACAAAATACATTATATTGATATATTAGCTTTGTGTCTACTTGTGTTTTCATGTAGTTCTTGGGAATCACAGAGGTGGAGCAGCCCAAAGGGACAGACATGGTCCGTGTGGCCGTCAGGAAGCTGAAGGTAGTGCGCTCCACTATTCTGAACATTTATGGGCAATAAAACATGCTCACGGTTTTTCTCGCCTGTTTATGGGGCAAAAACGGCTGTGATAATTAAATGTAAATATACAGACATTTTAAAAGGCCCAAGTTTACTTCCAAAGTTCATATAACAGGCTCAAGCTGCATTTCAATTTTATGTGAGTGCCAGACAACACAAGGCAAAAGCTGCTAGGTAAAACAACAATTTATATCATTATTAAATTGATAAAAGTAATGAAATTATTAATAACTGAATAGCGATTCTTAATTTATTCATATCTTATTATTATAAATTAATATTCTGTATTTTATTGTTATATTTTACATGACCATTTGTCTTCTATCATCATTAATACTGTTGCTGATATTAATATTCTAAATACTACACTAAGCTGTTTAGAGTTGGCATACTATTATTTTTTTCTTTTTTTTTCTTTTTTTTTTTTAAATCCATAGACTTACATTGAATCAGGGACCTAAGCCAAATCCAGGAACAAGAGTATCATAAGTTGCATCCCAAATTACGCACTATGCACTCAAAATGGCATAGAATAGTGCATAAGTATGTGATTTGGGATGCACCTTTAGAGATTTTCAGGTAGGTCTTTTTGGCTGATGAACCATTTTGCAGTGCAACATTGGCAAACTCACATTACCTTTAGAAAACATAAATATCATTTTGAAACATCTGTGTTGTTATTTAATAACTGAACCAAACAGTCAATACACCCGACTCTGCTTATAACTAAAACTGTTCATGAGACTGAAATAAAGCTGTGACTCATTCATGGTGGGATTTTTAGGGGACAGATTAAGGGCACAATAAAAATGTCCTTTTCCTGGGTGATATTTCTTTCGCCCAATTTATGTCCAGCTTGGACTTTCTGCAGGTCAGTGCATTGCTCTGGAGACGTGTTTGAGCACCTCATTTCACCTGATGCTCTACTGCTCTCCAGCAGCCTTTAAAAAATGGTGAACACCTCCGGCTCTGTCTGCTTTTCCCTTGATAGTATGTATTTGCCCAGCATGTGCTGAATCACTTTTGCTTCCTTAGTTTCAAAGGCACATCAAGAAGTCAGAGGGGCAGAAAACTCCAAAAGTGGAGCTTCAGATCTCTATATATGGTGTGAAGATTTTGGACCCTAAAACCAAGGTAGGTTTTCTTAAATATAAAAATCATCTCAGACTCAGGAAGTGCTTTATGAATAAAGATAAAACCACATGATGTGATTTCATGCATGGCAACCCTAATTTAGACTTGAAAAGTCACAGTAATTTATTCAGCCCCATGAACCATGAACCCCAACCATCCTCGCACCTGCTTTGACAGAACAATGAAATGCAATTTAGCAGAAAATTAAATGTGCTGTCTTATCTTTCAAACATTTACTGTTTAATGCCATGCCAATTAAGTGCCGTTAGCACAACTGACAGAATTATTTCATTCCAATACTAATAATTGAACTAATTCAGCAACTACAGTAACCAATTAGCACTTGAGAAATGCAATTAGATCTGTTTGTGCAAAACAAAATAGCTCTGTCAGGATCTGAAAACAGAGCCAGTGTTTGTGAACAGTAGTTAGAAAAATCATAAATGAGATCTCTCAGATGTTTCTTCCAAAAACATTTAACTTTTTGTAATATTAATGATAAATTAGCCTTTTTTAATAACTATTAAAAATATTGTGGGAAACAAACTGACTTTTGGCTAAGTATCTATATATTTCTAACTTAAGAATACAAAACAGAAGACAAAATGCCTATTTTCCATTTCTAAAGTGACAGGTTGTTTAATAGCAGAATCTTCTCACATGAGAAATCGCTTCTGCTGTCATGTGTAACGTGAGATGCTGTTGTAGATAGAATCACAGTATCTGCACATTCACGGGAAATCAGTAATAACCGAGGGCGATCGCTTCTGGGCATCGGGATTGCTTCTGGGCATTTAATGCTCAAAGGGGAAAGATGGGGAAATTTCAAACACTAATTGAATTTACAATTGTGTTTGAAATTTCATTGCAGTATCCCTCCTTAGACATCAGTGTTGTGCAGTAATGCTTGTCAGTGTGAATGAGTGAGAGGACATGCAGAGCGAATGCATGAATCACATCAGCTGTGAAACAAACACTTTTCCATCAATATACTGTATCATTCGTCATTTACAATTCATTAACCTCATTTTTTATTCAACTTGAACACTGCGTTTGTCCATGTCAAAGATTCTTTTATTGGATGTTGATTTTGAGGCTCTACATTTCTGGCTGTTTAAAATAAAGTATTTCACGCAAATGAAACGGCAAATGGATATCGGAAGTGGGCCATTGAGAACTATTTATAACAAACTTGATTGTCATGAAATCTAATTTATAGATGAGGGATCACACTTACATCCAAGTAGAAATACATTTACAAGGCCAGTGTAAATACTGTAAACGGTTAATATAGTCATAAGCTTGATTGACAGTGCTGAGTGATACAACATCAGATCTTGAAACTGCTCAATTCAGCATCTACAGTTGCCAAACAGGGTTTTCATTTTGTTCATGTGCATGAAATGGTTGGCAGCCTGGAGCTGGAAAGTATTATTTTGAATGTTCTGATGAAAGCTTGTTGAGGCTGTTATCAGTGGCTGAAGGCAACAATGCAATGACAAATGCTCCAGTCCATTGCTTTTTATTTCAGAGAAATCTGAAGTTTTGTTTTATTAAAGTAATAGTTCACCTAGAAATGAAAATTTGCTGAAAATGTACTTGCCCTCAGGCTATCCAATATGTAGATATGTAGAGTTTGTTTTTTCATCAGAACATTTTTGGAGAAATTCTGCAGTGAATGGGTGCCATCAGAATGAGAGTCCAAATTGCTGATAAAAACATCACAATAATCTGCAAGTAATCCACACGGCTCCAGTCCATCAACCATCTTATGAAGTGAAAAGCTGCATGTTTGTAATAAATCCGTCATCAAGATGTTTTAACTTTAAATCATCATTTATGGACAAAATATGAGTCTATGATCTATAATAACAATGAATAACCAATGAAAAAGTCCATCCCTTGTTGTTCTCTCACATCAAAATCGACATATTTGTTTACACTTGTTATCACTTGTAAAACGTCTCAACTTAAAAATGCCTTAAATGATAAATTTGTTTATTACAAACATGGTTTTACACTTCACCAGATGTTAACTGATGGACTGGAGTCGTGTGGATTATTTGTGGATTATTGTGATGTGTTTATCAGCTGTTTGGACTCTCATTTTGACGGCACCCATTCACTGCAGAGGATCCATTTCCCCAAATCTGTTATGATGAAGAAACAAACACATCTAGATCTTGGATGGCCTGAGGGTGAGTATATTTGCATCACATTTTCATCTTTGAGTGAGCCATTCCTTTGAAACAGCATGTTATTTTAGGGTGCATTAAATGAATCGGTCAGCAAGATTTATTGTGGCCTCAAGTCTCTTTGTAATGAGTTCATAACAATTCTCGCTCCCCCATCCCTGTCATTTTTTAAAACAATATAAATAAGCACCTCATATGCATGTAAAATGCATTAAAGGCTCATGTCAATTATTTCCTGGTAATTTTGGAGAAACATCTGAAAAAAGTTAATAAACCTAATTGTTGAAACAAAAATGAGAACACAGTCAGTTCTCCCGAGACACTTAAAAATATAAACCTCTGAGCAAAAAAATTGCTCTAGGCTGTTTTCGATTTGTTGCTTTTTGCCGCAAAATAGGTCAGTCATACCAGTGAGCTTTTCATCTCAGTTCAACTCTCCTTCCTGTTCCAGGAGATGCAGCATAACTGCCAACTTCACAGAATGTCCTTCTGTGCAGACGACAAAACAGATAAAAGGATCTTCACGTTTATCTGCACAGAACCCGAGACGAAGAAACACCTGTGTTATGTGTTTGACAGTGAAAAATGTGTAAGTAAATAAGCCTGTAATATCTAACAGAAGTTACATACACAAGAAACCTGGTTTGCTTAATGACTGCAGTGTGTGCAAATCTCACCCAGGCAGAGGAGATCACTCTTGCTATTGGACAAGCCTTTGATCTCGCCTACAAAAAGTTCCTAGAGTCTGGTGGAAAAGATGTAGAGACGAGAAAACAGATTGGAAACCTTCAGAAACGAGTAAGATTATGTTCTTGGAATATTGCTCACACAATCGAGATGTAGATATGAGCCCAGAATACATTCTCACTCAAACACACTCATACCAGGGGTATGGGGAATTTTAGAAAATAGCTTTCTTTAACCCACACTAAACACACTTTTCACTATTTATTTAATTTGGCCACTGTCAGTGATTCTCAAGCATGCTGTCTCTGGTAACCAAGTACACTTCATTTTTGTGTGATTACAATTTTGAGTCTTTTTTAATGTCATTTTCACACAATAAATATTGAAATTGTTAGTGTGTATTTAACTTTTAATAAAATATTTCCCATTTTGTTAGAGATTTTAATAGTTTAAGACTGAATGTGGGTCTGGGACAAGGGTAAAATGATAAAGTATATACATACAAGTTATTTAAAAAGTGGCAAAAGTAATGATGAAAGTTTCCATAAAGTTTCCAAGGCTGTTTTAATATCATCTTCAAGTTAAAAGCTGTTAGTTTTTATAAAAATCAACCCCTGAGACATAAAAGTGCCTGAAGTTGAAGAAACACCCATCAGTTTGAGAGTTGATTCTTGGAAACATGTCAACAAACAACAACATGGAGGAAAGCTCGCGGTTGTTTTTAAATGATTTGTATAGAATGGGGGGAAAAAATAAGAAAAATAGTGGAAAATATGGATATGACAGTGCTTGGGGAGATATGGGGAGCAAACTTTTTGTAGAATGGTGGAAACAAGGGTTTCGAAAAAGGGGAATAAACTTATGATTTGGGTTGTTGTCAATAAATAGCTCTCATCTAACAAGTTTGAGTCTTGTGTACTACAAACTTTGCTAATGTCAATCTGTGAATCCGCGTAGCATTAGTAAATATATATAGATAGAAAATATGAGCATACCAACAATTATTACTTTTTTAGGATAATCAACCTGAATGGAATATAACAGGAACTTTGCAGCTTTCAATCTTTTTGACGGCTGTGCAGAAGAATCAGAGATTTAGCTCTCCACCAAGTCTGATTCCAGTGTAAATACATTTACTGTACGCCGCATTACAATGTCTGCATAAATGCTCCTTTTCATAATTTATACTGTATGCCACTTAAAACGCAGTTTCTTTGAAGTGTAAATAGGAGTATAGATAGGCAAATGTAACCAGAATTTCACTGGCCCATAATCCCGTGAGCAACCTGCGGGGGCGTCCTGTATCCTGAAGACTTATGTAAAATGTTTTCTTGTGATTGACAAATGAAAATGAATCTTTTTGTGCAATGTGCTTATGTTAATCGAAGATTCAGGATTTGGAGATGGAGAACTCAAAACTGAAGAAGAAGCTTAAGGAGCTGGAGGATCAGCTGATGGATTCTCGCTGCTCGCCAGTACGTTCAGTAGGAAATGAGACTTGCTTATCATTCCAGTCGAATGCTGCTCTTTCCTGCCAATCTCAATGATTCTGCTCTCTTTCAGTTCATCAGAATGTGTTTGTTTTTCTCTTCTGTTTACCCCTCATTTGTTTTCCCCTTTTTCTCCATTCCAATCTATCTTTCTCTCTCTGTCTCTTTCCCTAACCCCCAGTGCCCTTTTTCAGCACCTGCATGTTAATGTCTCTAATGAGCCGTACATTTTGCAGAAGCCGTCTGCCTTGTCCTGGTGTGGTGATGATGTCACATCACTGTCCAGCCTAGAGATCTCCTCTGTCACTCTAACGCCTGTCAGCTCACCCGATTCCAGCCAATCAGCAAGCTTGCTCACCCCGCCTCCTGCTAAGCCCACCCACTCACAACCCACAAGTGGTTACATCGTGCCACGACCTCGTGTAAATGTCTCGTACACAAAAAATAACACGGTGCACTTTGCATGTGATTCAATTGCAAATGTTCATACTTCAAACAAGGGATAGTTCACCCCAAAATGAAAATTCTTTCAGCATTTACTCACCTTGATGTGTTTAGAAAAAACTGAATGGCCGTTTTCTTCCATGAAACATAAAAGGAGTCATTTTGCCGAATGTCCAAACTGCACTTTTCCATACTATGACAGTAAATGAAAACAAAAAATCACCATAAAGATACGATAAAAGTGGTTCATATGATTCATATGAAACAATATGATAGCTCTGTTCAGAACAAACCTTGGGTGAACTATTGTCTACCCAGTGGTTCTCAAATTTTTTGGTGACACCTTTTGAAAACTTTGCCCCATCCCATGTTCAATATTAAATAATAAAACATGATAAAAATGTACATTTATTAATTTAAATAAAGCTAAGCCTAATATTAGAAATTTGGGGTTATGTTTCTAACGAAAAAAACAGTTTGTATGTAACTTTTTATATGTAGGCCTACATTATTCTGTTATTTTCTGTTAACTTCTGGGTTGCAAAGAATTAAAAAAAAAAAAAAGTATTTGCAGGTGCAATATAAAAGGAACAGAATAATTTTTAAAAAACCTTGACATTTACTCACCTTCATATTTCTCCAAACCCAGTGTTTTCATTTGTGAAACACAAGATGGTGATTGTAACTGTCAAAAAGTAGTCCATATGATTTGTGTGCATTGCTCTAAGTCTCCATTCCAAGTCAAAATTATTTCCTCACCCATTTGATTCTGGCACTTATGGGACAGTGTTGTTTGTTTACATAACTGCAATACAGTGTATGCCATACTTAAAGGGATAGTTCACCCAAAAATGAAAGTTTACTCAGTTTACTCAAACTCCACTTGTTAGAAACATGTATGAGTTTCTTTCTTCTGTCAAACACAAAAGATATTCTGAAAATGTTAGTAATCAAACAGTTGATGGTAGCCATTGACTTATAAACATTTTTTTTTTCCATACTATGAAAGTTACTGGCTACCATCAACTGTTCTGTAACCAGTATTCTTACAAATATATTCTTCTGTGTTCAACAGAAGAAAGAAGCTCACACAGGTTTGGAACAACTTGAGGGTGAGTAAATGATGACATGTGAACTATCCCTTTAAGAGCAGAAGAAACTAGCACAAACTTTATTTGTTTCTGGAGTCTGTCATCAAAGCCGTAAATTTAAATTGTGGAAGTCAACAAGATTTAGTAGCTAGGCGAGTCTCCACACTTTTTGAGAACCACTGTTTCGACCTTATTCTGAACAAAAAAAAAAAAAAAAAGGAAAAACATTGTGATAAAATGCATACATTGAATTTACAGTCAAATGCTTATCACACGGATGGAGTCTGATCTTACTTTTCGATTGCTTTTGACGCCTTTAACACGCATTTTATTCTTATATCCACGTTATTAGGCTGGAAGCATACAAGCTAGAGCGCCCTCTACTGACATATTTGATATGGTTCCATTCACCCCCGAATCTCCAATAACAAGACGACTGAACTGTAACGGCATCTCATCTCCATACCTGCCTCCAAAAAAAGACAGAGGTGGGGGCTCTTTATTTCTGCTGCCTCACTCAGATGAATGTGTTACATTTTCAAGCACCTGAAGGCAAAATCCATAATTGCTAATGTAATATGCTTCTCTATAAAAGGGTCTATTTGTGTTGAAAACAAATGAAGCCAGAGTATAGATGTTGAATGGAGACATTTGTTTGAATGCGGTTGTGAATTTCCCTGATACTATACATATAAATATAATTTTCAGTTGCAAGGGGTGATCATGAACTATTGCACATTCAATACAAGTGTCTGCTAAATGACAGATGATTTACTAGTTTGTCTGGTTGTTCTATAGATATAGACCTGTTTGGAGCAGAACCATTTGATCCGTTCATTTGTGGACCTGCTGTCTTCACCCCAGACATCCAGTCCAAACTGGATGAGATGCAGGTGAGCAGCTTTTTTAATCTTTCATTTATATGCAACAATATTGAAATTCCATTCAGTATGATGATTGTTTTAATGTTACGGCAGATAACGGATAAATGGGAGATACTAAAATAAGTTTAAAAATATTGACAGATAATCAATATGATACTAATATATTATGCATCCCTATTTTTATTCTGTTAAAGCTTTTTCATTTTTGTAGTACCATGCAAGTACTAAACATTATAAACTGTACCATGGTACTTGTGTATGTATCATAAATTTTTCATTTTGTCTTTGACGCAGTGTGCAATTTGTAAGTCTCAAATTTGAATGCTAAAATCGATGGTGTAATTAATTTAGAACCTGTTGCTCGCATGCTTTGAAGTAGGATTATGACAGAATTCTTGATACAGGAAAGAGAAATGCTGTCAATAATGTGTCATAAACATATAAACAGCCTAAGCAGCCAACATGATTGGCAGACAATATTATTAGATCAAAGGATGCAGTATTTGGCTGGCAGCGCCCCACTGTATTATAGACCATTTTTAATTCCGATTTCAATAATCCAGAGGATTATGGAAGTTTCCGTTTCTGAGGACATCGTACCTGTTATGAGATTATTAGACTCTGTAAGTGTCATTTGCACTTCTGTGTCTGTAAACCCTGTAATCCTGAATAATTCAATTATCTTCATCTCTCCTTTCACCCTGAATGCCACCCCCAACATCTCAGCGGCAGAGATGGTTTGTACATGTTCATTCGTGATTCAGCTCACAGTGTATCCTCTAGATTTTTGTTATGGTTTTACAAGATACACGTTTCGATTTACAAGCATGGCTTGTGTCATCTATTTTTTGTTTTTTGATGTATGTCTTAATATATAAGACCAATATATTTTTATGCACCTTTCTCTGTGAGAAAGTATAATCATCAGAGGCAAAGGGCTTTGAAGAACTGTCAATGACAAGTGTTAAGTTCTGCAGATTCTGTGTGGTGTTGGTTATTCCATGCATGCCATCTCAGTGTTTTTTCAGACTAATTGAAACTTAAACGTGTTTTACACACATATAAGCAGTACTGTGTAGCTGCAATTAGTTTCAGCCCTAAGCTGAATTTTTGCAATGTGCATGCAGAAAAAAAAAAAAAAAAAACATCGAAATGTACTATCCAGTATTCACAAAAGTCAGCATTTCACAACCACAGATGCAGAAGAACAGCTTTCTTAGGCTGTTGAGTGGAAACAAAATAAAAATGCTGCTGGAGTTACACTGCAGTGCTGCTAACATGTGTGATGTAAAACAGACTTTACTGTGGTTTTTAAAATGTTAAAGAACTGCTAATGTGTTATGCATTATTTTATTATGCATATTTTTTGCATAGGAGGGGTTCCAAATGGGACTGACTCTAGAGGGGACGGTGTTTTGCCTGGATCAGGTGGACAGCCGATGCTGATTTTGCAAAGACGTTTTTTGTATATGCTGTGATTCTTGACCAGAAAACCCTCAAAAAAAAAAAAAATCACATTAAATATTTGAGTTTGAAAGAAATGTAGCAGGAGCCTTAAAAAGGTCCGTATAGGTCATTTCTATTTTTATATGATAAAATCAGCAGATTGTACATACATTTTATGATTTGGGTATTTTAACTTCTTAATCTTATAACAGAAATTGTTGAAGAGGTGAAAGAAATGAAATGTGCTCTAGCCCTTTCTAGAAATTTTTGACCAAATTTAGACTGTTGAAATTCAAAGATCCATACATTCATGGCCAAAAGTTGTGTTTAAAATCTTTTATACCAAATTATGAAAAGATAAGGTGGTTGCAGAGGCAGTTGCTCATGTTGTAATGGTGCAATCATAAACTTTAATGTTGTATCGAAACTATTTTCAGGGTTATAGATTTATTAGCCTTGAAATTGAATCAAAAACTGGTGGGTCTTTCATATGTTCAGCAAGGTCATTGCTGAGGTTTATATTTCCAGATGTTCAGATCCTTTTTACTTTCATTGATGGCTGTTTTAATATTTGTTAAATGCGTCTCACTTGCTCTATGATGGTGAATAAATGAAAACTGTTAGCACACTATAATAGCTTTGTGCTTTTTTTAACAGCCACAAACTCTACTAACAGAAAACAGTTCTTATTTTCAGACATTTATTCATGGTAAAAATCAGTGGAGGTCTGCTGAAAAGGAATTCAAATGTTTAATTTGGCATTCATTACAAAGAACTGACCCCCCCCCCCCCCCCCACCACCACCTTTAAGTGTACAAACGGGCCTGTGCTGTAAAAAGCTGGATAAAGCGTTTCTTTGTCATGTATTATGGGCCTTTTAATGAGAGCAGCATTGGTTTCTGTGAGAGTTCTCATTAATGAAGTATAAATGAATCATCTGTCCAACAGTTTGCTATCAACAAAAAAAGCAGTAGTTTTTGGGCTTAGGAAGAGAACTGCTGGGGAATTGAATGCAGATATGCTGTCCTGAATAATTATCCCGCTTTAATACAACACAAACAAACTCATCTCTCTCATCTCTCCACTTGACCTTCCTTCAAAATCCACTTGAAATGATTGTGATTTAAGAGTGAACAACATCTTCAAAACAATATACAATTAGACAGGCAAGGTGCAGTCAAATTTGTAAAACATGACTTTTTGAATTAATTTCAATGAATCTTTTCACACATTTTTAATAACACCTGGCGTTTAAAGGGTCCATATAGTCTCTCATGCACTCATACACCACAGGCTAGTGGAAACCATCATGAATAACCATGAAATAAAGGTCAGAAATTCCTCAAGGCCCTTACAGACGGTGTTCGACAATAAATACTGTATTGGCTGAGTGCTTAAGTCCAAATGATGATGCTTTTATCCTTGGTTTCATGAGAAGCACACATGGCCGATATCAATGCCAAACTCCTGATCTTTGCCACCTACATCCACTGGAGCCAAGTCCACAATGGGCAGCCGTGAAAGCGTTTGTGTGCGGTACTCAAAGACGGTCTTGCCCCATCCACTGTTGGGTTTCTGGAGGGAAGAACAAAGAGGAACAATAGTGAGGTTGTTTTTCATTGGTAGCATTTTTGCACAAATGAAAACACTAACTCTTGACATTGTCATCAGCATTGGGGACGAACTCTAGGACTGTTCACACTGATTCAAAGCAGCAAAATGACCACAAGTCATTCGATGAGATGAGATGAGTGATTAGCAGAGCGAAGTTTAACAGAATGATGACTTTATGCAAATGAGGATGGAAACTACCACCAAACAGCACAAATTTAATTGCTGTCAGTGGGAACGTATATACTAGATATAGTAATAACATATACAGTAACAGCTACAGTACATTTTTAATTTCAATTAGTTGTATTTATATTAGTGTAAATGCACATTTATTTGATCAAAAATACAAAAAAAAAAAAACTGTAAAATTGTGCAATATTATTACATTATGATAACTCCTTTCAACTTTAATATATTTTAAAATGTAATTTATTCCTGTGATGGCAAAGCTGTATTTTCAGCATCATTACTCCAGTCATGATGTTTTTGTTTTTATTGTATTTTGATCAAATAGAAACAATAAAACTGAAAATAAGTTAACCTAAAATACATATTTAAAAGATACTCCCTTCAGAAATCTGAATATAGTGTAGATTGCTACTTTTTAAAGGGTACCTTGATAGTAGATTAACTACTACAATTTGCAAAATAGCTTCCCCAACGCCGATTCCCATTTTATGTAAATAATAAATGTTGTCAACCAATATAAAGTCAAAAATCTGAACATACAGAGCAGCCGTCTTCTATGACTGTGTACTTCAGATGGTTGTTGCTATATGCCTTGATGTCCTGTCCATCAGAAGTCTTTAGGACTAAAGCCTTCTTCAGATTGCTGTTCTTCTCATCTTTATAGGCCACGCTGTTTTTGCAGTGATAGGTAACAGTCTGTGCCGCTTCCTTTGACAGCAGACGGAGAAATCTCAACTGGACGGATACAGCGTTAGCTGGTGTCTCTTTGTTTCCATAGGTGAACTGAAGAGGAGTAATAAAAGGTCAGTGTATACAGTAAATTACCCGCATACTGTATTTGTACAAGGAGACATGCTTTTAGTGTCATATACAAGGCAAAAATTGTAACTTTATTTGTAATTTCCTTAAATTGAAATGGTCATCATTGTAATCATATTAACCTTAGTTCCCCGGCTTATGATTGCCCCAAACCAGACTGGTTTTGGTATGCTGGAACGTGAAGTCCACCAGTTCTTTCGTGGGATACTGGCAGGGTTGGCAGGTATACAGGTCTCCCCCATTTCCATGTTACAGTACACTTGGATGGCATCTCTAGGGCTGCCTTCATTTGGGTCTATCCAGTATTCACCTGTGATACATTGGGAAAGGAAGTTATACTTTATCCTGGCATAAAAAAAGAATTATTTTTGATTAAATCATATATCTCACACTGGATTCTGACTCTTGTGTGTTTTTTTCTCTACATATATGATTTGAATTCATTGATTTTGGATATTGGTAACTAAATCTTTGGTGTGGGCTAATTCAAGTTATCTGGATTATTATCTAGGTTTAGTTTCAGTTCACTGGCAGATGACCGCCCATCAGTTTCCATGCTGATTCCATTGTTTAATGCCTGACATAATGGTTGGGAATCATGCAGGTAATTCTTGTCAGATACAACAAACTTTTTATATTGGTTAGCTGTGGTTCTGTCTTTCTACCCTCCAATTAAGGCAATTCTTGTTTATTTCTGCTAAGGAACACGGTGTTTAATGCACTGACTCTAATTATCTCTACAAATTTTGTTTATGGGCAGGAGATTATTTTCTTACAGTGCCTGCTGGTGTTCCATAACTGTGTTAATTACATAAATGAGATTTTAAAAAGGTGTTTCAACCCATCTACAATTAGATTGTGGTTAAAGGCCTGTAACATTCAGTTCCAGTGTTTTTTATGATATTGTACACACACACACACACAATTAAAAAAAAACAGGGGGTCACAAAGTGGTTTGCAGAAAATCTGAGGAAAAAATGAAGACTTTACAAAATATATTTTGTAGGGTTGTCACAGCAAAAATGTTCAAGATATTAATATAATTATTAAATGTTTAACACAATATTTTTAACACTGAGAAATGTATATTCTTATAAATAATGGGTAGATGAGTAAATAATCATAATTATTTTAATCTGTTGTGAGCCCTAGTTTTAACAATAATATCTAAATCTGATTTTTATTACCATACGGTTTTCTCTTGTTATTCCAAACCCATCTGATCTTTTTTTTTCTTCTGTGGAAAACAGAAGTAGTTATTGGCTCTTTTTCTTACAATACAAGTGTTAGAGAATAAAAAATAAAAAATATTTTGAATAAAATACCTGATCTTTTTCCATTAAAATTTAGGCTTACACTTAAAACTAGTTAAACAAATCTGCCAGTGCAATGAGACAAAATGCACTTGAATTCAAAACATTCTCTTAACAGAAGACTTGATATCTTATGCAGTTTTTCCTCACTTATCAGGTAGAATTATCTCAGTTTAAGAAAGTTTGGGTTACTGTAAAACATGACAAAGAACTTATTTTTGCATGGTGTGTTATACTACGAGCAGTCTGAAGCCATACAAGAGCTTGGAACAGGACGAAATTTAAATCATTAATCTCCATGGCATATTGAAATACAGCATGCCAAGACGCATCATGTCAGCTTTGACGTCAATCACTTCAGAAGACTCTGAATATGGAGCACGAGTCATAAGAGTGGATGACTTAAATTTCTCCTTTTTTCTACAAAATTAAGTAATTTGGGTTTGGAATGTCAAGACAGTGAGTAAATGATTATAGAATTTTCCTTTTTTGTGAATTATTCCTACAGAGATGTATCATAAAGGAAAACCAAGATTTACCGGTTCATGCTGTACATGATCAGGGTCAGTAAAACCAAAGCATTCAGAGCTACTTCTAAACTGTATGTCGGATTGTCTCACTCACCGCTCTTCTTCAGAGGATAACACTGCTTCAGGTCCTGACACGTGCGGGCAGGATATTGGCGAGTGCCATCAGGACGGCGCATGCTGTCCAGCTGACTTCCCAAGCTCTTCAGAGACAAGTGAACCTCACTGTCAACCCGAACCGCATCAGATCCGTTATTGGGCCTTGCCTCATCCTCGTTGAACTCTGGCGGGGGAGGTGGAGGTTCCTCTGGCTCATAATCGACATCAAGGTCAAAGTTTGTTCCAAAAAGGTCATCCACAGCGGCTGTAGGGGGGCCAGGAGGACCTGGGGGTCCAGATGGGCCGGGTTCTCCAGGTGGTCCCTACAGACAGATGGGTGAATACTGTTTATGCTGAACATTAGTGCTGAAACATCTAATCACATTAGCAGCATCTGGCAATTAATCATGATTATGAGTCATGAAGTACAAAGCGTATCTGATTATGAGTCATTAAGGAAGGAAAATTGGCAATTGTCAAAAGAGAAATGAAACCACGTCATAAATTGTAGATTTTCTTCTGTTGCATCTGAAACGGTGAATGAATGCGCAGCCCAGCTGAAAAACAACTTAACGATTTTAGTTGATTTCAGTGAGTTTAGCTAGTTTCTCAGTATGGACAAACAACTGTTCAGCTGGTCACAGCTGGTGAAAAATGCCCAAAACCTCTTGAGTCCAGCTAAGACCAGCAAACTTCATTAAACTGGTTTAAGCTGTTTCAGCAAGGAGATCCCATCTCATAATATACATAAAATGCATTGTAGACATGATCTCATGCCTCACCTCAGGTCCAATATCACCAAGGGCACCTCGAGATCCAGGAGCCCCCATTGCTCCAGGTGGACCCATATCTCCTTCTTTTCCTGCTGGTCCAACAGGGCCAGGGGGTCCCTAATAATAGCATGTTCAGTATTAAATTCTATCCAGCATGCATGTGTATTGCTGGTGCTTTGAGATTTCAAAGTTGAGTGATATTTGAATCCGTTGCTCACTCTTTGCCCACTTGGTCCAATGATTCCTATAGCACCATCATCCCCTGTAGCACCCTGGAGGGAAATGATTGACAGATGATTATCAGAAGATAGCTACTGTATTGTGTGACAGGTGGCATATTGTCCATTATACATACTGAACTTCCCGGAAGCCCATGGAGTCCAGTGAAGCCACGATGGCCCTTCTGACCTCTCTCACCCGCCTCGCCTTTGTCACCTTTGTCTCCCATTGGTCCTTGTGGTCCCTAAGGTTGATTAAAAGATTGATAGACACAAGTTGTAGGTTCCCCTTGTGTTATTTCCACAAACTGACTTGTCATTAGATAACACAGTTTCTTTTTTCAAATATTTCTGTGTGAATTCAGATTTGCAATCATTCAATTGTATTTTATATATGAAAATGATAATGTAAAGTTAGCTGTATCAATATGTAAATATGCAGACTTACTTTTTTCCCTCTGGTTCCTGCTTGACCATCAGGACCAGGTGGACCTCTTGCACCCTGTCAGCAAAATCAACCAACAATAAAAAATGAATAAAATAAAAATACAGCATAGCTATTTTAAATCCAACTAGATTAAAGAAGCGCCTTTGTTACATTCCATAATGCAAAAAATGCCAGCCTACATGCTTTTAAAAATACATTTATCAAACACCAATCTGTTATGAAGTATAAGCAATGGATCGGGAAACACCTGATCTCCTCTCTGTCCTGGACCTCCAGGTGTTCCGACAGGTCCTGGGGTTCCTGGTGCTCCCTGAACACCTGCAAGACCCTCTGGTCCTGCATCTCCTCTGTCACCCTGAGAGCAAGTTAACGGATTTGAACTTGGTCCTATTTGATTAAACAATTTTTAATAAGACTGTGTCGAATGGGTTCGTACTCTGGGTCCAATGATGCCATCAGCTCCTTGAATTCCATCAGCTCCAGCCAAACCCTAATTTAAGAAGGAAATCATTAAGATAATGTTTTGTATATATGTAATCAATCATCTTGACTAACATGTCATACCTCTGGGCCAGCATCTCCTCTGGATCCAGCTGCTCCTGGCAAACCAACTGGTCCAGCACCACCTTTGGTTCCTTGAGGACCTGGGGTGCCAGCTTTTCCTGGTTGACCCTTAAAAAAACCAAATAGATAGTCAAAGAAGTCAACTTTTGGCATCTGAGACATCATCATCTTTGACTAATTAACCAACCAACCAACAAGGGGCTGAGAAATGTAATTCTAAAAAGACTAATTTCTAAGTATTCGCTTGTATGACAAGAAGGTAGAAGTGGTGACCTACCGCAGGTCCAGGAAGGCCAGCCATACCACGCTCTCCTCTCATTCCAGAAAGACCCACAAGCCCCCTCTGTCCCGGAGTTCCAGCAGGTCCTGGTGGCCCATCTGGGCCCTATGTTAAGTTAAAGAAAAATATGAGTTGTAGATACAGTATTAAAATTATTTTATTTTAATTCTGTATGATATAAAAAATGTTTTTATTTTATATATGAATGAGAAACCACCAAAAACCATCCTGCAAAAATGTAAATTTGAGTAATAAGGTATCACATACTGGCAGTCCATCCTCTCCTGGTTCACCTTTGTCTCCAGGGCTACCAACAGGTCCAGGGTTTCCACGCTCCCCCTGGCGGCCAGGACCTCCAGGTTCTCCCAGAAGCCCAGGTGGGCCCTCTTTACCTGGGGCTCCGATAGGACCAGGCTCGCCAACTGGACCCTGGAAAAAATACCAGTTTCCAGAGTCCATATACTGAATGTTTTATTGATCAAAAGGAATCTTACACATTGCAAATATAATTTAAAGGACTAGCTGTTAAGCACTGCTTTGTGGGTTAAATTCGTATTATGGAATCACTCACAGCAGAGCCTGTTGGGCCGACACCTCCTGGGGATCCCGGGAAACCACTGGGACCCTTTTAGCAAAAGAAGAAAACCAAAGAGGATTCCGCAAAAGTGAGGAAGAAAAGAAGTAAGAGGATTCAACAAGTAGCATTTCTGAGTATGTCTTAGTTGATAAACAATGATTTTGATACTTTGATTTTTGTAACTTACAGCTGCTCCTTGAGTTCCTCTGCCACCTTTGAGGCCTGTAATCCCAACCACTCCCTAAAAAAAGCACTACTTTTATTCATGTTTTTTCCCTAAGGGACCAGTTGGCTTATATATTTATAAACTGTGACATATGTATATTTTCTTAGGATTCTTTGATGAATACAGATCAAAAGAACATTATTTTTTAAATATATTTTTTGCACCAGTATTTACTGACATTTTTGAATAAATATTATGTCTTTGATCATATATCAATCCTTTTGCTCACCTGTGGTCCAGGTTTTCCTGCCATTCCCCGAGGCCCTGGAGACCCTGTCTCTCCCTTTGCACCTTCCTCTCCAGTTTCACCTTTAACTCCAGGCTGACCATCAGGACCCTAACACAAAGACATGATAATATTTACAACTCGCACCATATTATTTTAAAAAATATGTCTATTATGGGTGGATGAATGGATGGATGGACTTACGGGAGGTCCAGCAAACCCAACAGGACCAGTAGGACCTGGCTCACCAGGTGAGCCCTAAAACACAATATATCAATAGAATTGTGAACCACAATAGAAAAGGACTTCAACAAACATAAAAGTCAGGATTTCTGGTAAACTGCTCTACTCACAGCCATTGCTCTGGAGCCTGGAGATCCAGCAGGGCCTCTTGGGCCTTGTTCTCCCTGTAATTGAACAATCAGTTCTGAGCACAACTAAATAGCAACAGCTGTAAAATGTACTTTTTAATCAGTTCTCTTAAGAAATAAAAGAAACATCAAAGTCTTAGTATTGTGGGGAAAAAAACACTGAGGCAGAACAGGAGGGATCAATTTACCACTTGGCTAAATCAATTAAAAAAAATAAATAAATAAATAAAAAAATCGAACCTTCTCCCCGGGTGGGCCAGCTGGTCCAACAGGTCCAACAGGACCAGGTAATCCCTACAGACATCAATGACATTTTATTTAGTGTCTTTGTAACTCATGTTGTATTAAGAAATGGATCAATTTAATAAAAATAAATTAATAAATTTGAATGTGGATACTTCTGAATTATTATTATTATTTTCCAGTTATTTATGTCTCTGTCACTCACTCGAGCCCCATCGTTGCCAGACGCCCCTTCTGCCCCTCTGTCACCCACTGCGCCCTGAGAAAATAGATAAAGAGTATTAAAACACAAGGTTTTGTGCAAATCGATAAGGAAACAGAGGATTCTGCTTGATGTGTTACAGATGTGGTTTCCTTCTCTACTTCACAGCGCCACACAGAAAATGTTTCACATGTAATATTAGAGAATATTAACTTCCTGCCTGAAGATATTAGCGAGTCATCCAGTATATGTCAACCGTCATGCCTCACAGAGCTTTACCCACCAAGGCATTTAATATATGCAATATTGTTGCACTGTTTGCAAACAATGAAACTCAAATCTATACTGTATTTGTTACGCATGTGCAAATGTTTAACATGTGCCAAAGCCTTTGATTAAGCAGACTCGTTTTCTCTTATCTCTCAGAGCCACACTCACACTTTCTCCTTTAGGTCCGGCTGGTCCAGTTATTCCTCTCTCTCCTGGCATGCCCTGTAGGCCTGGTGGTCCTGGTTCTCCAACAATTCCAGATGGACCTGGTTTACCCTGCACAGCCATTAACGTGTAGATTATTTTTATGTTTTTGCACACAAAACTACAATAAATCTTTTCACTATGGTAAAAACTTTCAGTTAATGTATTCCTTTTATTTGGTATAGTTATGTAAGTGGTGTTATTCAATCATCTTTTAGGAGCAAAATGCATGCACAGAGCCATGCAGCTGTTGATGTTGAGTAAAAATCTGGCTCTAACCTTGAGACCATCAGGTCCAGGGGTTCCCGGGCTTCCTTTGGGTCCTGGTAACCCATTAGGTCCAGGTTCACCTCTCTGTCCTGGGGTTCCACGTTCACCCTACGAAAGATAAAAGCACTGGGAGATTGCTTATGTGGACTTCTAAATGCTGTGCACTGATACAATGAAGTGTAAGTACAATAGGCTCACCCTTGGACCTGTCAGCCCTGCACCACCAGCCTCTCCATGGATACCCTGAGGGGAAAAAATAAAAGTCATAAGGTTCTTTAATAATTCCCATTCTCAGTCAGTTTGTATTCTTCCTCACCAGCAGAAATGACATGCAGTAAAGACTAGAATACAGGGATCAGGAGCACAAAGAAATGAACTCACCTCATCACCTGGTTTTCCTGACTCTCCTGGTGGGCCTGGGGGTCCAGGCAAACCCTAAAATTTTAACATAATAAAAGATGTAGCTCATCCAGGAATAAATCATATTAAATTTATTTACAGATATGTGAAATATTTAAGGATTATATATATTTTTATTATTTAATTTTTGTCCCTGTGGTCCACATGTATTGTTAGTCAAGTCCATACCAAAAATTATTTCCTGCAGAGCAGCAGGTGCTACACACAACCAGGTGCAGTAAAATGTTTGACAGATTTTCCCACATTTTATGTGTTTTATGACCTTGCCTGCCCAGATAAAATATCTGAACACCATATAAATAAATGTCATTGGTAATGTGGGCATAAATTTCACAAAGGATTTCACAATTTTTGAACTAGGGAGGAAGATTTGAGGCCTAAAACGTGCAGTTTGTTATCTTCATACATAAAACTCATTTTTATGACGATATCAAGGAACATTTCTCAAAATATGACCCCTTTAAGAGCATTTAAACATTGACTGTGTGGACAGTGCAGAAAAAAAAGAACATACTTGGAAGCCAGTTAGTCCAGGAGGTCCCTGTTCTCCTCTCTTTCCTGCTACTCCCTGAAAAGAAATACAATAAACCCAACCGTATTTTGTGAGCTCCTCCTCTTAATACTGTATCAGTCAGATGTGTTACCTGAGATAGCTAAGAAATCAACCAGCCAAAATATACAGAAAATGTAAATAGCCATAAATGTGGCATAAATGATTAATTGGAAGACTCACAGGAGGTCCTGGAGTTCCCGCTGGACCTTCTTCTCCATCTTTTCCATTAGGACCCTGCAGGAATCATAGCCATCATATCAAATCATAATGATTGACTTGACTTTTAAATCACTACACTATACAATACCAGCACTGACAGGCCATCTGAAATACTACAACGGAAGCATTTATGCAAAAAGAGAATGACATTTATAATAGCTTGTTGTGAAATGTTACAGTATGTTTTAAGGTTGCCACAACAATGCTGCTCCATAATTGCAAGCCAGGACTCACTCTTTGTCCTGAAGCTCCAGGTGATCCTGTCTCTCCTGCTTTTCCTGGATCACCCTGCATATTCAGAAAAATAATTTCATAATAGGTAAACACTAGATGAAGGAGAAAATCATCACATGAAACTTTATAACTGCCCATAAAAATGTCATTATAAAAGTCATTATCATAGTCTCTCTTTTTATCTTATGGATTCTTTTTAGTTTAAAATGTTAACTACAATATTAATGGGTAATTCATCCATTACAGGCACTCTTGTCTACTGGAACGTCTTCAAATAATGTTTCATCTATATTAAAACATTTGTGAAATAATAAATAAAGACCTGGTCAGTGGCCTTCGTCATCCTTCAAAGGGCTTTCAAAGTAATGTCTAATAGTGTGAGTTTTGACACTGTGTGTGATGGCAATTATATGTGACCCTGGACCACAAAACCAATCTTAAGTCGCTGGGGTATATTTGTAGCAATAGCCAAAAATACATTGTATGGGTCAAAATTATCGATTTTTCTTTTATGCCAAAAAATCATTAGGATATTAAGTAAAGATCATATTCCATGAAGATATTTTGTAAATTTCTTACCATAAATATATGAAAACTTCATTTTTGATTAGTAATATGCATTGCTAAGAACTTCATTTGGACAACTTTAAAGGCGGTTTTCTCAGTATTTTTATTTTTTTGCACCCTCAGATTCCAGATTTTCAAATAGTTGTATCTCGGCCAAATATTGTCCTATCTTAACAAACCATACATCAATGGAAAGCTTATTTATTCAGCTCTGTGTGTATAAATCTCAATTTTGAAAAATTGACACTTAAGACTGGTTTTGTGGTCCAGGGTCACATATGTGATAGAAATGATAATTTTCACTTTTAGAGACAAAGCTGAATAACCTTGGACTTACAATACAAACTCATTTAGTTTTCTAGCAACCAATTAATTTTAATGCAAAAAATATCTGAAAATTGATTACTTCTGAAAAATAGCTACAAACTGTGGGCATAAATATCAAATTAATTGAAAATATGATTTCTTATAGTAGATATCAGTTCTTAAATAAGACTTTTTTGCCATTGTTGTTGTTCTAAATATTTAAAAACAATAATAATAGAAGAATCACCCCTATATATTTTTTGCTCTGAAAGTGTTATGAGATATACAATATGATGAATATCATCTTATGGCTTTTTTTTTATAAATATATATAGAATAGGAATTACACTGAAGCCTTTAGGTCCAGGCAGACCCATGGCTCCTGGTGCACCTCTGGTTCCCGTAGGCCCTGCTGAACCCGGATTCCCATCATCTCCTGGTGCTCCCTAAGGAAAAAAAATACCATCTTCATTAGAAACTGAGGTGGCAGAACTCACCAAAGTGTTATTTTAAATGCATAAAGATTTTGATCTGTTCAGCTATAACAGAAGGCCAATCTAGAAGGCTAATTCCAGAAAGTTTACATATGTGGTTCGTCTAATTTTCCCAAGAAAATTCCCAGAGGAACCACTGCTTCAAATAGGACTACAAAGTGAGGAGTTTAACGACCTCTTGTAAGAAGGTACACAATAGGAAGGAATAATAGGATTACATCAGGTGGAAAGTGCATGTATTACCTGTGGGCCTATCTTCCCCTCTGCACCTTGCATTCCCAGAATGCCAGTCAAGCCCTAAAGAGACATGACACACAATACAGTATGTGAATGCCTTAAATAATGTGGGTTCAAAACCCTTTGAGTAAATTAAAAGTACCACCAATATCATGCACTACTGCTGAAGCAAAGTAACAAAGTCTACGTAACCACAGAAAAGAATTATGATATACTTACATATTACATACATTACATACAGATAATATACAGAATACAAATATACAGAACATTAATTTTACTAACCCTTGCCCCTGTAATTCCTGTTTCCCCAGGTCGGCCAGGGTCTCCAGTCGCACCTTTAGGCCCTGATGAGCCTAGGACACCACGTTCACCCTGTGCTCCCTGGGGACATTACAGAGAGAATACAGTATGGGTAAGGAATGACATTGAGAAAACAAATGAATCATTTTGATCTCATTTGTTAACATTAGTTATTAACTAACAAACGTATAATGAGAAATTAATTTTTACAGCATTTTGATAAAGTTAGTTAATAAAAATGTCTATGCTAGTTTTCTAACTAATGTTAACAGGTACAACATTCAATTTTATCGTGTAGTAAATGTTGAGATTAACATTAACTAAGATTAATAAATGCTGTAGTATTATTTTAAGTATTTTTAAGTATTATTTTACAATAGCTTTGTGGTGGTATTGCTGGCAATAGTGCCGTATTGACTACTATTTAGTATGTTTCTAACCTTTTGACCTGGCAAACCATCAGCTCCTGGGAACCCACGGTTGCCTGGAGCTCCCTTGAAACACATAAAACATTAAATATTATTGTACTGAACAAATATGTAAATAAGTCACAGAAAAACACCTTGCAATAATCATGTTGAATATGTAGACTTGCATGTTCCTCATTCACAATAACGTAAGGGCACTCACTCTTTCTCCAGCTAGGCCCGGGGCTCCAATGGCCCCTGTGTCTCCTCTTGGGCCTCGCTTTCCTTCCTCTCCCATTGGCCCCATTTCCCCTTGAACACCAGGTGGGCCCTACAACAAATGATATACAATTTCATCATTGGATATATGTTGTGATGGCATTATTTCTGTCTAACAATTATGAGAAAATGATTTTAAGGCACCTGAATGTTGTCAATACTTACAAGTTCTCCTTTAGCTCCAGGTTCTCCTTTAAACCCAGGGGAGCCTATGTCACCCTATGACATGCATGAAATATATGAATGAACACACTATACACAATCAATATAACATCAAGTGCTCCACCTCAAGTATACATAAAGAAGAAAAAGGGATTTCCACTATGGTTATAATATTAAAATTTGTCATTACCAGTTGGCCCTTGGCTCCTGGAAGTCCAGTTGATCCTTGAGGTCCAGGTGGGCCAGGCTGTCCAATCAGTCCAACAGGGCCTTGCACACCTGGGATGCCCTACAATGAACAGATTAAGAATTAGGGGTTTCTTCAAATCCATTACCCGAAGAATGAGCAATAATAGAAATGTTACCTTTGAAATGTAATTCTGAATTTTAATAAACACACAATTTGATGAATAATTAATGTGCAATAAACAGTTTGTTAAATTGCACTCTTTGATGAGTGTTTTAGGAACTTACTGATGGTCCTTTAAGTCCAGGAGTGCCATCTGTTCCGGATGGTCCCTAAAAATTACATCAATATTATGGAGACCATTCAATGCATAAATCATTCAAATGTAGCACTTTTCTAAAGAACAAGACAGGTGAGACTGCACCTGGTTGCCCTGTGGTCCTGGTGAACCTTGTCGGCCTGGTTCTCCTCTTGAGCCTTGGGGTCCACTGGTACCTCGTGGGCCTGTGGCTCCTGCTTCACCCTGCACAATGTTTAAAAAGAGTATGATTCATTCCTCACCTTTTGTACTCGCCATAAGTCCTTTCTAAATAAAACCTATAACAACGTATCAAAAAGTTTGAAGATGCGACAATTTGCATGGCAGTAACCATGAATCAGACGTACCTTCATGCCTGGACCTCCAGGAAATCCTGGGGTTCCAGGAATTCCCATCGGGCCCTGTAAATGATATAAGTGTCAGGTTAGATAACATATCAGCTTTTACTAATAGAGCATACTCCCCATGAATATAATGTCAGATATGCACTACCCTTCAAATGTTTGGGGTCAGTAAGATTTTTTTTATTTTAAAATTAATACTTTATTCAGCAAGGATGCATTAAATTGATCAAAAGTGACATAAAAGACTTTTATAATGTCACAAAAGATTTCTGTTTTCAATAAATGCTGTTCTTTTGAACTTACTATTCATCAAAGAATCCTGAAAAACATGCATTATCGTTTCAACAAAAATACTAAGCAGCACAAATGTTTTTAACATTGATTATAATAAGAAAGGAATAAAATACATTATATATATATATATATATATATATATATATATATATATATATATATATATATATATATATATATATATATATATATATATATATATATATATATTATAATATTATTTCACAATATTACTGTTTTCACCTGCATTTTTGATTAAATAAATGCAGCATTGGTAAGCATTAGAGACCTTTTGCAAAAGCATTAATAAAATCTAATTATCCCCAAACCTTTGAACGTTAGTATATGTTTTTCAAGGTATTTTGTCAGAAGTGAATGTGTAGATGGTGTGATCTGGGTAGATAAATGAGAACTGACGGAGGGGTTACTCTTATTCACATACCAATGGACCTGGTTTTCCCACATTTCCAGAAAGACCACGCTTTCCCTACAAACAGAAACCATTTTGATTTACTGATGAAATGTATAACAAATTAATGAACTAACAAATTAACAAATTAAATGTATACAAAATTTGAAAAAAGTAATCACTTACCACAGGCCCTGTTGTACCAATGCGTCCTCTCTCGCCAGGCATGCCAGTCGGGCCCTTTAAAGTACAAAATAAGCATCAAAAAAGTGTAGTTTCATAAAATCCAATAAAGATCGATGTAAATGAAACATTGCAATCAGAATTTTAATCACAAAGTGCTCCATACCTGTGGACCCACAAGTCCCATGCCACCAGGAGATCCTGATTCTCCCTTTGAAAATGAAAAGAAAGTGGCATTTACTAAGACAATCAATCCACAGGGACACAAGTTTAAGAAAACTTTTACATCAATTTTGTTGGCTTCAAATATGTGGCCTCTGACCTTTGACCCCACTGCACCTGGTTCTCCTTTCCCACCCTGCAGACCTAGATGACCCTAAAATGGGGATGGGATTCATCAGAAACTGTCCTCAAAGCAAACTTAATACATGAATATGTACTTTTTTTTGTACATTTTATAATGATAGATACTAAAAAAATTTTTTTAAAAAGTAATTAGTGACCAGTGCAAAGAGCGAACAGCAAACAGTGATCAGTGTGATGAGAACGAATCCTAATTTAACCCACCTTTAGACCTTTCATCCCAGGTTGACCTGGTAATCCTGGAAACCCTCTGGAGCCCTATGAAACAAATCCTCATTGGTAAGGAAGCACTAAGCATTTAATGTACAGGAATTATGGAGTTTGTGAGCTAATTATAGCTTTTGATCCCTATCACCATACACATCTCCTTATATCAACAGCATTCATCTGATGTTTTCATTTGTGTAAGGATAGAGCTACACAGTAGTTCAGTCTGTGAGCCGCTAGTTGGCACCATGGAGTCTCCCTCAAATTAATCAGTCACTGTTTGCATCTGTGTTTAATTTGCCATTGTCTAAGTTTTTGAGTTTGATTTTTTTTCTCTCTGCTCACTTGTTCTTTCTTGTGTACTGCTTGAGTCACCTTGTAATTATTATAAATGAGTTGCACTCTTATTAAAGCCTTTGATTTGTATTCGAGTCTGTTTGACACTAGTCTGGAACTCCTCAACATCACTTGACAGCCTACATGTGAGTTTCTCATCAGAAAGAGCATGTTTTAGAATTTTAGCCCATTTAGATCAGGAATCATTATTCAATAGCGTTCCCGACATTTGTGAAATTGTGAAGATTACGTTGCCAGAAGATTGTGGAAATAATTATTGTCAAATATGAATCAAATATTGTTCATAACTTAAACCAAGATGTCAGAGTTTGGTTGGTTAACATAGCTCATTTAGCCCATCCTGTTTAATGCCGGATCTACAACATTCTGATGGCATTTTTTCTTTTTTTTCTTTTTTTTGGCCATTCAAAGCACAAGTGCAGTATTTATTATGACCCCTCCTATTATGGTTTGAACAGGTGGAGTAGATCTTAAAAGTGCACATACTTAGAAGTCTAAGAGTTTACTCATAGAGACTGTGTTCTTTCATTCTAAAATAACTAGATGTAGCACAAAGGAACAAAAACAGGACAGAAAACAGCAGCACTGTCTTACTGGAGAGCCAGGGAATCCTTTTTCTCCTATATTTCCAGGGGGTCCAGCCTCACCCTGTTATAGAGAGGAACAGGCTTGTGTTATCAAAAGCAGAGGGAAACTCAACTTATGTTATCATTTGACTCCATACTGCTTCACTATGATGTTTAACTAATGAAATCACTGTGCAAATTGTTGGTCAACTCACATCTGGACCAGCTTTTCCAGGAGGACCATCCGGTCCCCTTGGACCAAAAGTTCCCTACAAAGAAAAAATAAATGATTGCATTGTACAGTAAGTGACATCTTTCTTTTCTTTCTTTTTTTAAACTGCATGGCATGGACAATTTCTCTAATGAATATTAGAAAACTACATGCGTAATTAAAATATTTACCTGTATTTTTAGACTATTTAGCATGCACTTTATACATTAGAAACCTCTCTACATTTTTAGTCTTACCATAGGCCCTGGATCACCCGCATCTCCTGGTGCACCTTGTGTTCCTGTTGGCCCCTGAGTGACACAGACAAAAAAAATGGAAATTTGGAAAAACATGCAAGGTGAAATAAAAAGTTTAAAGACATTCATTGCATATACACAACACCAATCTTGAGAGAACTTACTGGTGGACCTGGTGGACCTGGATGACCTCTTGGTCCTGTTTCACCCTGATCAGAACAAATAAATTTCATCTCTACTTAGTGGTTCTGTGTATATGACAATCCAGCTAAATGTTCTTTGAAAAATCATGTCTGAACGTGAAAAGATCTTTACCGGTGCTCCAGAGACCATCGCCGACATTCCAAGCTTCCCATCCTGGAATCCAGAGGCCATTTGAGAAGAAAACTGACTCTGTAAAATATAAATTGAAATTAAATTTGAATTAAAATGTACAATCATGACACACTTTGTTGTTACTATAAATTTATAGATAGAATTTTGTACCACTTTATCCTGATTGGTAATAACATTCATCATTAAGATCACACATTTTACAAATCATTTTACAATTCAAATCACTGATTAGGAATGTAACAAATACAGGACAACAAAACCTGTATAGATAATATTACTCACCCCAGGCAGTGAATAGCCTACAGGACCGGGCTCACCTGGCGTGCCTGGGACACCTGGTTCTCCATCAAAACCAGCTGGACCTGGGACACCCTTCACAAAAAATATTGTATATCACAATTTAACTACATTACGACTCTGCATTCTCTCAAAGTAACATTGATGAGCCATAATTTACAGTACACACCATGCAATAAAAAGAAAGAAAGCCACTATTTTGTACATAACTTTAATGTGTTTCTGGGGTGAAATAACCACAACAAAGAATATCAGTTACTATAGAGGCTACTGGCTGATGATGACACATACTCGTCTTCCTTTGCTTCCTGGATATCCTGGTCGACCATCTGCTCCTGGGGGACCCTGTTTGATGTGACACACAATATAATGGACTTCACTTTGATTGACATTTCAAAGAATGGGGATTCTGGGAATAAAAATAAAAGATTAGAGGTATATGTGTGTGTGCGCATTATTTTTTCACCATTGGTCCTGGGCGTCCAGGTATTCCCACAATCTAAAAAAATTTAATCAAATAAATCCTATCAATCAAAAGAAATAAAATAGAATAAATCTGTATAATTAATAATAATAATGTCATATTCTCACACGTGACACATAATATTGCAAATACAATGAACAGAAGCATAATCTTATAGACTCACATAAGGAATGTCACCAGGTTCACCTTTCTGGCCCTGAAAAAAAAGATGCAGGACTAATCAAAACTTCATATTAATTTGTGATGAAAATCATATATTTAAAAAAATTAACGTAATATTTAAAAGCATTCACATACCTTAAACGCAACTGTTTCTGAAAAAGAATTGAAATGAATTCAGGCTAAATTATTATAAATTTATAAAATAATAAATAAGCTATCACTCCTACTCATCTAAACGAATTCCCTTTCTGAATGCATTTCACGTCTGCCCTCTAGCGGCTGTAGCGTGTATGTCAGTCTCACCGGTCCTTCCACGCGCGCTGGCGTAGCTTTGGCAGACAGGGCAGCACTCTCCCTCTGGGATCCTGAGCTCTTCACATCCCTTCAGATCTTCACAGCGGATCTCCTCACAGAAAATCTGGCCTTTGTCACATACACACAGTCTGCACGGCTCTGGCTTCCAAATCTCATTTTCTTGATAATTCTGATCACCGTCTTTACAGTTTTTCGTTTCCTCTGTTCAAAGATGAAAATGAAAACAAACATATCATTCATTTACAGCCCATCATACACAAATATTACATTCACATTAGCCCCATTATAACATAAAAATCATGCAAAATGCTCAGCTTTCAAATTGTAGATCTTTATCGCTTTGCTGTTTTATGGGGGACTGTAGTTTTGTTTTGTTTTTTTGTTTTGTTTACAGTTTGTTTTTTTATGAGGTCAGATTGGTTTGTCAGATTTTTATGCGAAGTTAATTACAATGGCAAAAACATAAAAGCACTGTAAACTCTACTGTACAAATTCAATCCGCCACCAGAGGTCAGTCTAGCGTTAGAAATTATTTTGTCCCCAGTAAACAAGCTTGTGCTCATGTTTATAATTTCATTCTAAAATATCACCCTGGTCTTCATACTTATTGCCAAGATATTGCTTCATATATCTTATATATGTTTGTGTTTACAGCTAACAGACCTTACAAAAACTTACCGAGCTAACCATAATTCCCTCACCACAGATATTGTTTCTACAATCATAACGTGGTACCACCACTGTCATCGAGAGAAATTAAAAATCACAAAGACTCTGAATGTTTCTTCCGTTGTTTGAAGATGATGCCAAACTAGAGCTGCTGTAAACCACTGCTAGCAGATGGTCCCGCCCCCAAACTCACGGCATTGGCACAGAACATTCTCGAGATTTCTGATTGGCTAACATGCGCAGGCCGCGGTCAGATTGACAGATATATTTAATTAGTTAGTTTACAGAGATTTGGTAACCAGAGACAATTTGGATATCTCAAAACAAACATTATTTCAGCTATATTGTTCAGGTAATGGGAACAATTTCCTACTATTTTAACATATTACTTACATCAGTTTTAATTATTATGATTTATCAGCAGTAACAATGAAACTGTATTTTATCATAATCTGTCAGTTTAATCTAATCTAATATTTTCAAAGGAACTCCCTTTTCAACTGCTAGATACAGTATCCAAATATGGGAAATTAAAGTCGCGGTGTTACCACCATGGACACCATGTTTATGTAAAACTCTGTAATAAAGACAACAATTTCCTATGAATTTATTATATAAAACATCAAAAGCAGACCAAAGTTGTTCAGAAGACACTTTTAGTGTTGAGGGAGGGCTAGGAATAGATAACATTTTTAATTTCTTCATTTATTTCACATTATGGCAACAGTCAGTGGCAGTTCAACCTGTGTTTGTCAGTCTATAACTTTGCATATGTAACTAGCATCTGTACACTGCAAACCACTCAGATGAAGACCTGTGATAGAGCACTGGTCCCATTGGCCTGGTCCATAATCTGCCCTTGACGAGGACATGTAAGTACCTGTAATTATAAGTCAAAGTATAAAAATGAGAACTAGAGCAAGGCCACCATTCATCCAGTTCTGCTTGCCCTCTTAGCTGGTGATCACGTTATATGCCACACCCTGTAATTGAGGTCTGCAGCTGGAGGCCCTCAGCCATTTTTCTCTCAGTCCATTGAGGATGCACCTCTTGTGTACTACATTAAGACTTAATCTGAAAAAAAAAAAAGCTGCTTTCTTGAACCTTTTCAAGGTTCAAGATTATGAAAGTTATGAAACTGGTCTATTCATAGCTTTCAGTCATGTGACCGGCCAAAACATCCATAGAACTGCAGGACAAGCCTGTCAATTTTCCATCTGTTTCACAGCTGCAAATATTTAGATCACCTCTCAAAAGAATAAAACAAAGGTATGTGAACAAAATGCAAGTTTTGGCCATTTGCAATCCATATTAAGCACCCGCGGCAATATTTCAATCATTAAACAGTGCGACAAAACGTTGTAAAAACAGTTCAAATGCCTTAATATATTTAAAACAGTAATATTAAAATATCAAATTCAGTAACCTCTATATTAATGATGCGTAGTTTACACATGCAAGCAGATGAGGCCGGAATATGAACGCAATCCGCTTAATGGTTCGGTGTTTTTGCCCTCCAGGTGGGTGTTCCTGTAAGGGTGTGACGTCACGTGAAAACTATCAATACCAGAGGTGGCCCAACATACAAACGGTCAAACATTTAACTTGACAAAGTCAAATGTTGCATTATATCCAATTTATATATATTCTCTACACTTCTCTACACACAAAAATAAAACAAAAATGTCACACACACACACACACACACACACACATATATATATATATATATATATATATATATATACACAGTGCCCTCCAAAAGTAAAGACAAAATTGCTCTGTTGGCTGTGGAGTCAAGACATTTACAAATATGATTAAAAGATGAATATGAGACAAAACTACAGAATGTCACATTTTATTATTGACATTCAACACAGATGTTTTACTCATTAAGATCAGCACTTTAGAGTTTCATCCCCATCTGACGGAAAGATGGAACAGTTGTTCTCAGTAGTCTTTCTGACATCAGCTGTGTCCAGATTAATTATTCAGATGGCTGGTGCCAGGAATGTATCGAGTAAGATTCCATTACTTCTGCATTCTGAGTCTTGCATTCGATGATGACGACACACAAACCAGGATGAAGACGAAGGAGCTGACTTTGAGAGGAAAGCAAGCAATTTGGATGCTAAAAGAAAAGGACGAACTCAATTAGAGCTATAGCTAAAACAAAGGGCATGGAGAAATCAAGAGTCTGGAAACCACCAGCGACACCAGCAACCAACAACGACCTGATCGGCTGAGAAAAATAACAGTAGTTGATGACAGACAAATCATAAAAGCTGTGTCTGTAAAAATCACCAACAACCTCCAGAAAGCTGGGGTGATGCTCTGACAATTTGCTGTCCTCAGGAGACTTTGACACAGAATTACAGATGCTACACAGCAAGATGCAAACCTCTGACCAGCACCAAAAACAGAAAGACAAGATTAGAGTTTGCAAAAAAGCACAAAGGTGAGCCAGTAGAGTTTTAGAACTGAGTTTATGGACCGATGAGTGATGTGAAAAGATGAGTGATGGGAAAGCAAAAATGTGGAGAAAAAGTGAAGTGCAAATGATCCCAAGTATACAGTCTCATCTGTAAAGCATGGTGGAGGTGGTGTCATGGCATGGGCATGCATGGCTGTCTCTGGAACAGACCCTCTCAATTTTAATGATGACAATGTATGATGACAGTAGCAGAATGAATTTGAAAGGGTACAAAACCATCTTGCCCACCAATATTCAAGAAAATGCAATTCATTGGGAAGCACTTCATATTGGATCAGGACAATGACCCAAAATACCCTGCCAGTTCAGTCAAGGAGTTTATCAGGGCAAAGAAATGGAAAGTCTTAGATTGACTTGGGCAATCTCCCATTTAAATCCAATTGAACATGAATTTCACCAGCTGAAGAGGAGAGTGAAGGCAGAAACTCCCCAAAACAAGCAACAGTTGGAATTGGCTGCATAAAGGCTGGGAAAAGTATTTCAAAGGATGAGACCAAGAGTCTGGTGATGTCTATGGGTCACAGAATCACTGCTGTGATTGTGCACAAGGGATCTGCAACTAAATAATAGCGTTTAATCTTTTATATCTGCCTTATGTTCAACTGTCCCAATACTTATGCTCGCATCAATGAGTGGGATGAACTCCAGAAGTGCTGTCCTTTTTATTTGGTAAAACATGTATGTGTTGAAACGGCTAATAATAAAATGTGACATTCTGTAGTTTTGTCTCATTCACTTTCTTTTAATCATATATTTGTAAATGTCTTGGACTCGGTAGCCAAGGAGCATTAGATCTTTACTGTTCCAATACTTGTGGAGTATATAGAGAAGTTAGATGCACGATAAACACATCGGGCGATAATGCATCTTGTCAGGTGCCGGAAACAATCACGTAATGCCATCACGCAGTAAGATGTTATTTACTGATATAGATACATTATCGGACAAGCCGCGCAACCACGTCTGCCATCGGTATGGCTACAGCCATGCGAACAACGGCTCTGGTAAATGCTGCTCCAATGTGAAATCAATGCACGAAGGGCTGTCGCCGATTACAGTAAATCCGCTTCTATCGACAGATGCGACATTTAAATATCGCCCGATATTTATCGTGCATCCCTAATATATATATATATATATATATATATATATATGCTTGAATGGCATGTTTTTCACCCCACACTATTGTAATATGGCAAGGAAGGCAAAATCAAAGGTCATCAGAGACCAGTTTTGGCATGCAGGCCAAAGTTTGTGTATCTCTGGTCTGTACAGTAAATCTTTCTGTCTGCCTAACAAAGGTTTTATCTGTGCTCCAATGGTTTAAAACTTTCTTCACAACTTTTTTATATATCTTATCCTGTCCTACCATTTCTTTTTGATACAACATTGTCTATTTTGTAAAAAGAAATGAAATTGCATCTTCTTTTTGTCCATTTTCCATTTATCATGTGCAAACAGGAGGTTACTGTGTAGAAAGTTCCTATGGAAATGTTAAATGTTAAAGTGCATGTTTAAAAACTTCCATTTAATACTATAATTATAGAATAATACATACTAAATGACATGATATCATCAGTCAGAATACCTATCATCCTTTTGTGATCCTCTTATGTTGTCTGTGTTGTGTTTGTCTGTGGCTCTGAGCGACAGCTCCAGGCTGTGATAACTCTTGATTAGATCCTGTAGCATGACAGAGGTGGCAGACAGAGTAAATAGCAGTTCTGATGCTCAAAGTCTGTCGCATCAGAGACTATCCTGAGAGCTGGAAAGTATTGCTTCCACTGCTGTAATTAAGCAATAACGTGTATAACTATCTGAAAGCCTTTAATGCAGTACTCTAGTGCAGGAACACAGTGGAAGTGCAGACAGCGCAACGTAAGAATTATTTTAGGTTGCCGCTTTTTTCATCAAAGGCGTTTGTGAAAGCTGTAATTGTTTCAGTAAAGGCCCAAATTATGTCATAAAGACATTCCAAGCAATTAAGAAGTCTGAGTGAATTTCTCTTCACTTTTTCTTTTGAAAATGATAGACTTTGTAATTCAAATTAAATAAATATAATTTATAAATATTTTAAATATAAATGTATAAATTAAAAATAAATAAGTAGTAGTAGTACAGCAACTGCTGGATCCTGAAACTGATTATTTGAAGTAGTTTAACGCCAAATGTAATTTGTAAATGGGCATTTAAAATATAATGGCTAAATATTATGCTTGGTCTCATGAGCATGATGGAATTTCCGGTCCACTCAGTCTGCTTAATGTCTGTCTAAACTTCATAACAATGTCTAAAAGTCATCATCTTAAATGAAAGCCTAAAATAATAATAATTGTACATTATTTTCAGTATTGTCAATGCCACTGAAGCAGTAAAACTACTAACAGCAGGACACCTGCTACTACTCATCTGTATGAAACTGGCCTTTTCTAAAGCATGATTCTGAAAAGAAAGTAAGTACCAATTTAGTGGAAAAGCACATACGTTATTTTGGGGAAACCACAGCAGCCTCTATTATAGGTTATGCTTAACTTTAGTCTGTGGCTAACTTTTATTTCTGTCAAAGTGAAAAGGCACGCCCTCTGTCTGAAGTTTTTAACAAAAATATCGTCTTTGGAATGTACATTTCTTTACTATATTTTCATATATAGAATGGACTTTGTATTTGTCATATTGGAGCAAGCAATGTTTCTCTGCATGTGATCCTGTATGTCAGACCCTGTGATTGACACAACACCCTCCCCCTTATAAAACATTACAAGCTGGCTCTCATAAGGGTCATGACCTGCCCCCATGTGGGATAATTACTGTGAGAAGGTCACACACGTTGTTTTATGTACTGTATATTAGATCAGACTGATGTACAGTAAAGGGGATGGTTCACCTAAAAATGAAAATTCTATCACTCATTTACTCACTCTGAAGTTGTTCCAAACCTGTATGAGTTTCTTTCTTCTGATGAACACAAAAGTGGATATTTTGAAGAATGTTGGTAACCAAAAAGTTGATTGTAGCCACTGACTTCTATAGTATTTTTTCCATATGAAAGTCAATGGCTACCAGCAACTGTTTGTTTACCAACACTCTTCAAAATATCTTCTTTTACTTACAAGAAAGAAACTCATAGAAGTTTGAAACAACTTGAGGGTGAGTAAATAGAAATAGAATTTTCATTTTTGGGTGAACTATCCCTTTAAACTACGATTATAGCGTGATTGTATCAATTCGCCATGCAGAAGTTTTGAAATCAGTGTCATTTTAGACTCTGAATCAATTCCTGCTGAGCTACCCAACAATGCTGATCAATAACTTCACCTGAACTGTAGTGTGACTAACCTATGTGAATGTGAAAACATCATTGGATTTCAGGCAAATGCGTTTGCCACATGATTGGGTGTGTCTAGCATCTCTTTTGGGAAGAAGTTTGACCACAATTGGTGGCCTGCTTTGGTCTGTGAAAACCTCACATCATTATACGCAAGGCCATGAAATTATGTCTCCAACTCAGATCGAGCTGACAAAGCAGAAGATCAGGATAATTCAGCTTGCCAGTTTACTATTAAATTAGAAATTCAAATTGTGCTAGTTAGTAAGGAAGGATGCTATTCGAGTAATCAAGTTGAACTTCATGTCAGCGTTAATTTGATTCAGAAATATGGCTATTCCATCACCTCATATCCTTTCAGTGCTGTTCATAACATAAATGGGACAAAAACAACATCTTTCCTGTGGTGTTTCCAACATCAATTATTACTGATCACATTTAATAAGATGAATTAGGAGCAATTTAACCAAAAACGAAAATTCTGTCATCATACTCACACTAATGTTGTTCCATACCTGTATGACTTCTTTCATCTGTGGAACACTAAATGAGGGTTTTCCAAAAATTGAAGTGCATGGACACTGAGTCATAAGGGTTTAAAACAACATGAGGTGAGTAAATGATGACAGAGTTTTAATTTTCGGGTTTAAACTATCATTTTAAGTATTAAGTTCATCCCAAACTAGTACACTGAAGAAAAACTATTTTCACTCAGGTATTGCTAGTAAATTTCACAAATAATTACAAATCAACACCAAGTAGCACATTTAATTAAACATGAAATTTTGACTGAAATAGCAGGCCTATTTTCTTTTAAAACATACTTATAATCTCTGGTTTATTTACAACTAAAAAAAAACTTTTTTGCAGTGTATGGTATGACATTTATGTAACCATTTGGATCATACTTAAAAAAGCAAATTGGGACAAATTATCATAAGTCCCTCAAAATACCCATATTTCAGGCAGAATTTACATAATTATACTAGAATTATTAAAGAAAACAGATATATATAGCAGGGTGAATTTTCTTTATTTTTTTATTTTTTCTTCATTTTTTTAAATCCAAACTAACCACTTTAAGCAGTCCAGACAAAGCCGTCTAAAGGCAAACCAAACATTATGCATATTTTATCTTCATAATAATCTAGAAATAATTTCCACAGATACCCAAGTTGAATGTCTAAGTGTGTTTAAATAAAAACACCATGACGTGGTCTTGTTTTCCTAGATATTAAAGTAAAAGAAGGTCAGAAAGGTCATTGTATTTAGAAGTAGGATTATTCAGGTGTAAACAAGCTAAATGTAACTTATTTCACCTCTTTCAAGCACTTCTTAATTTGTGTCAAATACTACAGCTGCGCATACTGATATACAGAGTATCACTCTTCACCTGTTGTGTCAGGTTAGTGAAGTATAAGACAGGTTACTCACCAGTCTTGACATCCTGGCATGTGATCAATAACACCTGGGCCAAACAGATCCCCAGCCATACAGGTATCCTGAGGTGATGAGATGCAGCCATTTTCACAACAGGGAGGCGTAAGCCTTGCCCGTGCCTGCCACAGGAGGTAGACTATGAAAAAATCACAGCTTCACCATACGATCCACAAGATGCCCACTCTACCCGAGAGCGCAGCTGCCAGCCTCTGCGCAGACGCTCCTGTATGAAACTCCAGGCAGCCTGTGCACCCCCGCCCTGTGGTTCTCCAGCCTCTCATCTAGCTGGAGCAAAAATAACTCTAGTCTCTAGTCTTCGCTAAGATGATGCACACTTATGAAGAACATGAAGCAGAATGCATCATGTATCACTGTCTTAACACTCGAAAGCTCACCAGCATCACTCACCAGACACTAATTTGCTTTAATTATAGAATAACCACACTGTAAAAAATTGATTTTTTGAAGTTGTACATCAGACAAAGAGTATTGTAGTAGGTTTTTACAAAAAAGTAAAAACCTTTTCACTGATACAGTTAAACAACACAAAACAGTTAATTTCTGATTAAAATATACCTTTATTAGGTCTGTAGTTGCCTTGGAGTGTGACACTTATATTGCACCTGAATGCATAAAGGGCTAAACATGACCATTTGCTAGTAAACATAAATTAGTCAAACTCTCATTAATATTCATGAGTTAAAACTCATTAACATGAGATATTCCTATCAGTCTTTCAAGCTGTAATGCAATGAGAAGGTCATGATCATAGAACCATTAATATTTATATGTCATTTAAATGTTATAGAACAATAAGGTTTTAGTGTAACTTTATAATTTTTTTATATACTAATATTCAAAAGTTTAGGGTCAGAAAGTTTGGACTCTTTTGAAAGAAATTAATACTTTTATTCAACAAAGACAAATTTAATTGTTCAAAAGTGGCAATTATGTTACAAAAGAGTTCTATTGCAAATAAATGCTGTTTTTTTTAAACGTTATTCAAAGAATTAAAAGAAGATTCAAGATTTAAGATCACCAAATCTCAGCATATTAGAATGATTTCTGAAGGATCATGTGACACTGAAGACTGGAGTAATATGACTAAAAAAAAAAACTTCTTTGCCGTCACAGGAATAAAATGCATTTTAAAATGTATTAAAATAAAAAAGAGTTATTTTAAATAAATACAGTTTCTTAAAATAATTTCAATCTTTTGACTGTATTTTTTGATCAAATAAATGCAGCCTTGGTGGGCATAAGAGACTCATCTTATACTGACCCCAAACTGTAATGTACATTAGCCCCTTATTGTCTTTAATTTTATGGTCAAAACTTTTGAAAGAAAGTCATACAGATTCGGAACAACATGAGTAAATAATGACAAAATTAAACATTTTGTGTTAACTATCTCTTTAGTAACAGAATTATAGGCTATGTACCTCTAAAGAAACTTTGGTGGGTGGGGGTTCATTCTGAAACCAGGATTGGTCATTCATACTTGGCCAGCCTAATTGCACAAATCTTTCTACATCTGAGAAGGCAAATTACTTCAAGACAAATATAGGTTGTTAGACTGTTTCCCTTCTATTCATGTCATTACAGTTGTTTGTACAGTTCTAAATGAAGAAGTTTATTCCCATTGCAAACATTCTCCCACCTTATCGACATAATTGCCTGACTAACACGGTGACCTCAGGATGTTCTTGGCTGCCATCATGAAGTATTACTGTACAGGCCGTGTTCTAGAAACTATAAACAACTCTTTACAAAAGCTCTTTTTCTCCATTAATGTTTTACCAGTGTGCCTTCAACAGTAACGGACCTCAGTTCTCTCCACCCATCAGTGCACATAAAGAGGAGCTACATGAGGTCATGAATGAATGAGCCGTTCCGTAAACACATTTTAGCCAAAAGAACCTTGTATGCTTCAGAATAAAAATCTTCTAACAAATTGCTTTATGCAGACTCACAGGTTCACTTCCACCACAGAAGAATGTATCCACATGCTTTGTTAGTGTAGGCAAAAGGGATTCTGATTCGGTTATAAGGTGAGAAACATCTTTTAGTCATTTTAAACCACAGATTATTTCACACTTTATGTGAATCACTGCAACGCCGCTTTAACTTTACACATCTTTACAGAATGTAGATTTTCCGGTTCATCTTAAATATAACAGGCCTTAAAATAGTTTAAACATTGTTATTCTTCACATGCTATTCAGGTAAAACATGATTTATCTCCAACATACAGTATGTTGTTTCTTTTCTACTTTGAAATATTTATTTCTCTGGCTGAAGTTGATCTGGGCTGCGTTTCCCAAAAGCATTGTAAACCTAAGTAGATTGTAGAACTTTTGTCTCCAGTGGTCTCTATAACCAACCTAGCTTACGATGCTTTCGAGAAATGCAGCACTGGTCAACATACACTGAACAAAAATATAAACGCAACACTTTTGTTTTTGCCCCCATTTTTCAAGAGCTGAACTCAAAGATCTAAGACTTTTTCTATGTACACAAAATATTCTCTCAAATATTGTTCACAAATCTGTCTAAATCTGTGTTAGTGAGCACTTCTCCTTTGACGAGATAATCCATCCACCTCACAGGTGTGGCATATCAAGATGTTGATTAGACAGTATGATTATTGCACAGGTGTGCCTTAGGCTGGCCACAGTAAAAGGCCACTCGAAAATGTGCAGTTTTATCACACAGCACAATGCCACAGATGTCGCAAGTTTTGAGGGAGCGTGCAATTGGTATGCTGACTGCAGGAATGTCCACCA
>JAFVLL020019989.1:0-13177 GCA_021397915.2 Tor tambroides | reverse complement strand
AGCGTACTGCGTAGAGATGTGAAAGATAACGTAGGCTTCTACTGAATCTGGAGAAATCAAAAGTAGGACATTTAAAAATAGTGTACTGAATCTCTATGGTCACATTTCAGCGCAAATACTGAACTGAAAAACACAGAGCTCTCTTGAAGCCTTTCATTTGATCTATGACTTTATTATAGAACTGTAGATATCTTTTTGTTGAGATATTGTATCTCAGACGATAGCGTATTTACCACAACATACTTTTGATTCAGTCATTGTAAATATTGACAGATAAAAGATTCCCCTGAAATTACTAAACTATTTACTCATCCTCCTCCCCAATTATAACATTACTTCTTAAAAATATTGTCAGGCTCCCCAAAGGAAGTGAAACAGAAGGGAAATTAAAAATACAGCTCAAACAGTTTGGTCATGGGATGCCGTTTTCAGAGGTATACACAACAAGCTCGTGCTCTTCCCTGGAATAATGACATTACAGCAGCGTTCATGAAATTGGCCATGTTTGGTGTATATGACAGCGCAATATGACTCCCAGCTTCCTCCATGTTGCAGCATCATGGGATGAACTGACTCCCACATATTTGTTGGCAGAGTCTGACAGTGATTGAGGTGTTGAGAGATGAGGGGAATTCAGACGTCTGAGTAATCTAACACTCGTCTGACTAATCTCATCATCTTTTACAATAACAAAACTTCCTCTTTATTTAAACAGAGACTGCATGCTAATCTGACAGGTATTGGTGGAAAAATCATTCGCTCGTTGGACTGACACATGTATGTGTCATTGTAATTAATATTAATAAACCAATATTATACCAAGCGCCGTTTTTGTAAAGAAACATTGCACAAGCATACTGGTTTTAAAATTATAAAACAACTGATATACTGTTCATAATAAAGTCATTTAGTCTGATATTATCTAATGCTCTGACATTCAATCATTTTTAAGTGTTCAAGTGCTTTTATACTAATATTATTTACACTACCGTTCAAATTTTGGGGTTGGGAAGATTTTTTTTATAGTTTTGAAAGTGTTTACCAAAACTGCATTTATTTGACTAAAAATACAGTAAAAACAGTAATATTGTAAAATATTATCACAACTTAAAATGACTGTTTTCTGTTTGATTATATGTTCAAATGTAATTCATTCCTGTGATGCAAAGCTGAATTTTCAGCCAGTCTTCAGTGTCACATGATCCTTCAGAAATCATTCTGATATGCTGATTTGCTGCTAAAGAAAAATTTATTATTATCAGTGTTAAAACAGTTCTGCTGATTAATATTTTTATGGAAATCAATATACTTTTTTTTCTTAGATATTTTCTTTTTTCTTAGGATTCTTTGATATCGACAAAGTTCAAAATGATACATCTTATGTAACATTATGAACGTCTTTACTGTCACTTGTGATCACATTAATGCATCCTTGCTGAATAAAAGTCTTAATTTCTTCCAAAAACAACCTTATTGGTCCAGACATTTGAACAGTATATATTCAATGCATATGATTCTACGGTTGGATCAAGACATCACGTATACAAATGCTGTTATGCTACAAGGCAGTGGATGCGGTGGTGTTCACAGTTATTCGGTTCAGGGGAACATCCTTTGTGGGCGTCTGGTCTCACAGGTGAAACTCGTTTTCTTCTTTCTCCTACACTCACCTTTCTGAGTTGGGGGCTTTACCTTGCCCTGACTCATCTTAGGGTTGGGTTTGTGGGTGGGGGACTAATCACACTCCCTAAATACTTCAAGGTCTGGGAATTTTTAATGATTGTTCAATTTGAATAGCTGTGGAAAACACACACACTCACTCACACACACACACTCACTCACTCACTCACTCACACGCATACATACAAAGATGACCTTCCAACAACCCTCCAGCACACACGCACCTGCTTCACTTCTGCTGAATAGAAATATGCTGCCGGTGTCGTAATTCTGTGTAGACCGCAGTTTCCTATAGCTCTGCAAGAACTTTCAAAGTATTGCCTGGACTACTTCATAGTCATCTTACACTTCTTTAAAAAAGCATTACCATGCAATATGTTGCAAAATACTGTCTATAAATTTTTATGGAAGCCACTGTTTTTATTTGAGTTTTTCCCCGACATATAACATTTAAACATTTGTGGTTATTGAAAATGTTCACTAAGGTTCAGTTGGGATTTTTATTTATTTAGTTATTTAAACAAATAACTGTAAGCACTGCATTAAAACAGAGGACAATAGTACATATGAAACCAAATACTCAAATAAACCATAAAATGAGATCATGATGCCTTAGAAATGTGTAGTTCTTAATGAGATTATATGTATATAGAAGCCCATTTCTGTCACATAAGAAAATAATCATGCTTTAGTCCGTCATAATTATAAGTAAAAATTATGACATACTTGAAAATCTGAAATAAAAAATTCATTCTGACTTGACAAGTTAACTTTTTATGTCATAATTATAACGTCACAATTTTTTGTCCCTTGATTATGACACAGTATGACATAATTTCGACTTTTGTCACAATTTTTATTTTTTTTCCTTTATCACAGATATGATGTTTTATACAATAATTTTTAATTGACTTAGTATCTCATAATTTTAACTTTTTATGTCATACAGTAGGCCTAATTATGACAGAATCTCATAATTATAACTTTTTATATCATACAGTAATTATGACTTAGTATTTCATAATTGTGAGTTACAAAAGCCTGATTTTTACCATGAGACGGAAATAGGCCTTAGTCTATGAGAATTATACATAAAAAGACTTCTTGAGTCTTGAGTATGAAATATTCACTGCAAAATATAAAGGTTACCAATAAGCATTGTTAATGCTTGAAAAGTAGCTAAATAAATAGCTATATCTTTCATAGGCAGACCTAATAGTACATTAAATGAGACAATCAATCAATCAATAAACAAACTGTAGTCAAAGATACTGTTTATAATTCTTTAGAAACTTGTTCTTATTGTTATGAATGAGTTTAAAAGGTTTAAGGATCTGAGAAGGTTCGGAAGAAAACGTTTAGGACCTTTAGTAATGTATTTGTTTTATTTATTTATTTTTTAGGATCTTTAGGTGTAAATGAGGTAACCTGCACCGTGACGTCTCAACCGGAAGCCGCACCTTCCAATCGCCACTCCCACATATACGTCACGGCAGACTGACCAAACCCGGAAGTGAAGATGGCGACCGCCTTCGAGAGGTTCAGCCTGTAAGTTGAAACTTTTATTCGAGCGCAGGGACAGATAGAAACACATACAGCACCCAGTTTTGCTTTAATGAAGCTCGGCTCTTTTAATGGCAGCGTCTGTGGACGCTGTCAGAAGTGTTGTTGCCAGCACAGGGCAGTTTATGTTGTGGTGGAAGCTGCACTGGCTTAAGCCGTTCAGACACTGTTCAGATTGGCTGTGTTTCAAAACCCAGTGAGCTGCACATCTACACAGCATTTAAACGCGAGAGCAGAATCTTTATACTGCATTACGACAACAAACGCGCAAAGTGCTGTCTATGCAGCTCACTGGGTTATGATGCATTGATTTGAGTGTGGACAGCATCTATTCTCATATTTTAGTACAAGTCTACTAGGACTAGGGTGTTTATTTGGACTATGCATTAGGATGCTGAGGTCCTAGTGCTTCAGTGCTGCAGTTTTGTAGAGGCATCAGTGTAAAGATGATATTAAACAGTGCCAATATTATGTTTAGTCAAATATTATTCCAGCTTTGTATGTATAAAACGAATGTATATGGCATACTGTACAAAGATGCACAATTAATATCTGATTATTTGACAAATTGTGAAACTGTAGTTGAACCACTGAGAGGGAGAGGAACCTGATGGAATATCTCCGGCCCACACCTTACATCAACATGATACTGAGTTATCAGACGCTCGGATACTGATATGAGTTACAGTGGTGTGCTTTCTGAGTCACTGACTTCTGAACATGTACAGTAGTTCTGAGAACCAAGATTGTTTTGCACAGACGTTCATTATCATGACAACTGAATGGAAGGAAAATAAAGTTTGACTCTATTGATGCACCAAAACTATTTTTTTTAGCTTAAAATGGAAACTGAAGTTCATTTATTAATCAATTAGTTGTTCAAATTTATTTAATAATCAGCCCTCAAATAAAAACTGAATTGTATGTAAAAAATTAAATTGCATGTACGTTTTTCTGCTGACTTTTTATGATGTAGCCTATTAATTTATTGTTGTAATTAAACATTTAAACAGTGATGCTTAAAAACTTTTCTTTTCTTTTTTTTCAAACATACATTTAGACTTACTAACAGGTTAAGTAAAATATAATGAATATGTAACATAGTGTATATATTTAGCAAAATGCTCCTCTAGAATTATTTTTTGTAGCTAACTGATGAGTTTATGGAAATTGAATGGCTTTCCCAAGGTAAATGTGATTTCAACCAGATGTTGATTCATATGTCTGCTGAATATTTTTGGTTGCTGATATTTTGGTGCGTCACTTTGTTTTTTTTTTTTTTTTTTTTTTTTTTTTTTTAATCGATATGTCAGAAACTAACATCATTTGGCCTCTCAGAGTCTTTTCACTTTAAAAAAACCTACAATTTAAAATACTATGATGTGTATTTGTTTACATGTTTCACAATTTTGTATCTTTTTAATTAATTTCAGAATAAGTTATTTTTTGCATTACAGTAATAATAAATTATGCTTATCATAATTAAGTCACAATGCATAAAATATTGTTCTAAAAAAGGAGTTTTTTTCTTATTTAATAAGAATTATTTTTTATTTGTCCTATTTCTTTTTTTATATTAGTCTTTTTGAGATTCACTAATTTGCTTGCTAAATACCAAATTATAAATGATTGTTTGTGTCTTGATTTATGTAATTAGCCTGTTTTGTATTTAAAAGGCTCTGAGAATTGAAGTTGCATCTATGTGTCCAAACTGTGAGCCGTCAAGTAAATTTTTACGTTTTGAGATAGATTCCATAGACCTATTATGCAATCATGGTTAACGGGGCAGAGGTTAACCATGCAAACGCTGCATCCTTCCCTCGTTGCAAACTCATCAAGTGGTGCACAGAAAGTGGCTGCTCAGCAATTTGGTAAGGACGGAAGACTCCAGCTATTAAAGTGGGACAAGCATGTACGATGTTGTTACTGAAACAGACCCTCAGACTCCTCACATTGTATATTCGAAACTTACTTTATGAGACCATGTCTATCTGTAATTTTCTCTAAACCTTACTTAAAAATATGCATGACCGAAACTGAAAAGCAGTTCTGATTTATGACGTTGCTGCAAATCTGCTCTCTCCAGATGGTCTGAGATGTTTCTGACGCTGATGCTGTCTTATTGATATCATCACCACTCAAAAGCTGATTGTATTGCATATACAATCTCTTTATTCAGTGCTGTTTATCACATTCACAATAATCTCAAAGGCATTTGCTTGCATAATGCAGCTAACTGTCAAATGCTAACCAGCCAAACCCTCAGCTCTTGTTTTATACTGGAAAAACCTGTGTGTGTTTTGCAGCACAATACGAAAAGTGTCAGAATAGACTTACTGTTCTGTTTAATCAGAAAGAGTTAGGTTTATTTGTTGAAAATAAAACATTCTTTTCTGCTTTTTTTCATAGGCATGCGACACCTGAGAAGTTCTACATTGAGGCCTGTGATGATGGAGCTAATGACGTGCTGGTTATTGATAGGGTGTCCGCCGAGATGACCCTCGCAGGTACGGTCTGGCTACTAGTAAGAATGGAAACCAGTTCAAATATGTTGTATTACATTTCATCTTGAATGCAAATAGCCCATTTTATGATTACAAATTAGTAAGATGTTATTTATGTAAGAACTTGATACTTTCACTTAGCAAGGACACATTAAATTGATCAGAAGTGACAGTAAAGACATTTAAAATGTTGCAAAAGATTTCTATATCAAATAAGTGCTGTTCTTTTGAACTATCAAAGAGTCCTGAAAAAAAATATATATATCACAGATTTGATAAGCATATGAAGCAGTACAACCATTTTCAATATTGATAATAATAAGAAATGTGTCTTGAGCAGCAAATCAGCATATTAGACTGATTTCTGAAAGATCATGTGACTCTGAAGAGTGGAGTAATGATGCTGAAAAATAAAGTAATGCTTCACAGAAATAAATGACATTTTAACATATATTCAAATAGAAAGTCATTTTTAATTGTAATAATATTTCACAATATTAATATGTTTACTGTATTTTTGATCAAATAAATGCAGTCTTGGTGAGCTTAAGAGACTTATTTTAAAAACATCCCCAAAGTTTTGAACAGTAGTGTATAAAAATCTGTCTGTTTAATTCTAATGTTTATTTATTGTCTATTGCAAAACTACAATGTTTAAAAGCTTAGTTCACCCAAATCGAAAATTCTGTAATTAATTACTCACCCTCATGTCGTTCCAAGCCCGTAACCCTAACCCTAACCCTAACCCTTCATCTTCAGAACACAAATTAAGATACTTTTGATGAAATCCGAGAGCTTTCTGACCCTCCATAGACAGCGACACAACTGAAATGTTCCCAGGCCCAGAAACATAGTAAGGACGTTTACGTTTAGCATGCACTCGCTTTGTCCCGATCATAAACAACGCTGATTATGTTGATTACATTCTGGGGATGCGTCGTGGTACTCTCCAAAATGGCGTAAGATATTAACTCGGGGAGAAGAATTGTTGAATAAATTGTTATTTGAGTTTTCTTTGCGCACAAAAAGTATTCTCGTAGCTTCGCAAAATTGAAATTGAGCCACTGATGTCACATGGACTGTTTTACCGATGTCCTTACTACGTTTCTGGGACTGAGAACTTTTCAGTTGCATTGCTGTCTATGCAGGGTCAGAAAGCTCTCGGATTTCATCAAAAATATCTGAATTTGTGTTCCGAAGATGAACGAAGGTCTTACGGGTTTGGAATGACGTGAGAGTGAGTAATTAATGACAGAATTTTCATTTTTGGGTGAACTAACCCTTTAAAATATATTATGTCCCAAATTACAGTAACATGGTTACTGAAATGGAATAGAATAATAAAACGGCTCGTTTAAAATATAGTTTCTGAGGTTGGCGATGAACATTTTCTGAAGGTTAAGCAGCTCATTTCTCTGACCGTGTGAAAAAGTACAGTGAAAGATTTATAGTTTGGGCATCTGTGATCTGACATTTATGAACAGCTACAACTTATGAGAGAATCAGACCTTTCAAAGTACACAGGCATCGATGAAAAGTTACAGCTGCTATTTGGACTTTGTTGTAGTTCTCTGTTTTAATGGTGACCTCCTTGCTAAGTGACATTTCATCAGTATTGTCAGCGTGACATTTTATGTTTGAGGTAGTTGCTGTGGTCTGTTGTTAAAGGTGTATTCCAGGAATAGCACAGCACAGGTCTGTTACTTCCTCTTATCAAAGCAGGGAAGTATATTAAATGCACAATCTGCAGAATTGCTTACTGTGATTTGAATGGTGCAGTAATGTTTTTTCCTCTTCAAGGTATTAAGGACATCCCCCCATCAGGCGTAACCAAGCCCATTTGTGGAATCATGGGAACTATTCGCCTGGTGGCTGGTAGGTTCTATGTTATTATGATGTTCCGATATTTCCATAGAATTCGGAATGTTGATTGTATGATTTTTGATTACCATGACGCATGTTTTTGTTTTGTTGTTTGGTTCTGCAGGGATGTACCTCATAGTCATCACCCGGAAAAGGAAAGTGGGCGACCTGTTTGGCCACACTGTGTGGAAAGCGGTGGAGTTTGATGTGATTTCTTATAAGAAGACCATTTTGCACCTCACAGATATTCAGGTCAACAAAGTCCCTAACCTCAACTTTCAGTTTAATGCTGATGTTTGTGACACCTTGAGTTGAAAGTGGGCTATAAATGTCATTCGTTGTTTGATCAGTCGCCCAGTGCGTCTCTAAATCATAACCAAAAGGTTTCCTGCTCTGAACTTTTTGCCTTTCACAATTTTCCCTTTACAGTTACTCAGAAGTGCTGTAAGAACAACGCAGCAGATTCACCCTCGGCTTGTGAAATTGGGTGTACACATACAGTAAATTTTTCATTTGAGCCCATGCTCCGAGCGCAGTGATATCTCATTACAGTGTTGTATACTTGCTGCATTATTTAGCGAGGATAAGACTTCGGCTGAAATGGCCTTGGATGCAGCCTGTGAGCAGACCAGTATTGGACACGGGAAGTGTTTCGAATTGAAACAAGTACATGGGAGGCTTGACTGCAAACAACTAGACCATTAAAGCACTCCAAACATCTCTACTCTTGTCAGAAGGTTCAATGTAAGCGCATGAGGTCTGCAGTGAATGCATCTAGCTACACTAGCTTGGTTAGTTTCATTCCGGAATGTGTCAGAAAACAAACTAATAACAAAATGCAAGTGCGTTTTGCATTCTCAGCAATGTTTGTGTACTTGTCTAAACTATGTTTCTGGCCTGGATGAAAGTGCCACACCTTTTTGAGAAGCTGATGATTCCTTGCATGAACTGCCTATATAATTTTTGTGTTGAATATTGTGACATTTTCATAATGAATTCCATAAAATTCCAAGTAGCTCTGAGTTGAGCAGAAGGGAATAACTGCAGTGAGAGATGAGTTTGTGTATAAAGGCAAATGGTTCTGCTGACCAGGTTCTTCTGGGAGGGGGAATCAATTCAGGTCGTTCCTGTTCCACTCCATTCCCAGAGCCAGAGCTTAGTGGATAGTGATCCTGTTACTGTAGAAAGGATATGCTGAGATTGAAAGGCCTGGCATTGGTTGAGAGCTTAGTTTGGGCACCTGCACATGGAGCAAAGCTTGTTTTCAGTAAGAATGAATGAGTTGTACTAAAATAAGAGTGTTGTGTGATGCATTGGAGCAGATTAACTCATGAACATGCTTGTTTTGAATAAATGATAATTATGCACTTCAACTTTAAACAGCCTTTTTTGAACCTGTAAAACTGCTTCCTTTTGTCAGAGTCATGGCTTAGCAGTTAGTTATGCTACAGACACATTAAGTGTTCATGAGAGAGATACAAGTTCAGATTTCAGAATATTGTTATCCAAATTTGCCAATTGTCAATTATACATTTAAATTAAACTGATTTAATTTGTATTAAAAAGAGAGAGAAAGACAAAATAGTATTATCATTAAATAGTATTAATATTATATTATTAATGCAAACAAATGGTTTATTATTAGTAGCATAATTTTTTGTAGTATTCATAATTATTAATAAACAATTATAATTAAAAATATTAAAATAATTAATGTTATGAAATCAATGTTTTGTTGTTATTAGTAGCATAATTATTATTAGTATGAAAAATTAATAATAAACAATAATAATTAAAAATAATATAAATATTAAAATATATTAAAATAATGTCATCAAATTAATATATTATTGTTGTTAAACAGTATAATGATGATGATAATAATACTTTATTGTTTCATATTTTAAAATAAAATATATTACAAATATGAAAAGTCCAATTTCAAGTCAATTATAAATTAGAATATTACTTTTATTTTTTCTAATGAAATGCATATCTTCATTTCAATAATTTGGACACTGCCAAAGGGACTTTTTTTCAGTAGTTAATTTTAAACACATTTTGATAAAAATCTATATATTGTGAAATAAATTAATATCGACTGCCAGGTTTTAATATCAAAGTAATATTGCTCAACCCTACTTCATCCCATTTCTCCATATTCTCTCTGTTGTCCTGTCATTACTTTACTTTTATACCATAAAAATGGAAAAGGCCCCAAATAAATGAATAATTCAATCAATAACCCTAGTCTTATTTCTGATCACATCATTTATTGCCAATAATCTTATTCACTGACTGTTACCTTCTCACAGATGCAGGACAACAAGACGTTTCTGTCTATGCTTAGCAATGTACTCAACACAGACGGTTTCTACTTCTGCACGGACTATGACCTGACCCACACCCAGCAGCGCCTGTCCAACACCAGCCCGGACTTCCAGGAGATGAGCCTGCTGGAGAGGGTGAGCAGAGTAAAGACTGAGGGATGATAATGATGGCAGAAGTGAGAGACAGAAAGCTGTTTGAAGTTTCAGTGGTAGAGAGAGAAGCAGAGCACAGCAGGGTGCAGGTTTTCATCAGTATCACATACAGAAGGCCGGTCAGCTCATTGTCTCAAACTGCATCCCTCATTTACAATAAAGGGCCGTCACAGGAGATGCGCTGCCTGTCTCTTTGTAAGCTAGATTTGCAAAGGTCTTGTTTTACAAGCACACTTGCTGACATGCGGGCACACACTGCGATTTCCCTCATATTTTGTTTTTATGTTTTCAAAGAGAGTTTGTGCTCTGCATTTGTGTCTGGCTTTTGACACAGTCTGTAATTTTGCAGTTGTCTATCCCTTTTCATAAAGTTCAAACTTCTTGAGTACATTTGGTTACACTGTTTGTGTATTAGACTCTTCAAAACAACCATAACTTCTCAGTTGATTCCTGTCTTCTATCATTTCTCCACACAGGCAGACCAGAGATTCATGTGGAATGGAAACCTTTTAAGAGAAATAACCGCACAGCCTGAGGTATAAAAATAAACCTAGTTCAGAAACCATTAAACATATGAGAAAATTGCACATAGTAAGTCACTGATTCCCCTTTTCAGCTCCATAAATTTGCATTTCCTGTCATCCACGGATGTATCCTTTGATAGATGTCATGTTGCTCACTTTATTTAGTCTTGACTGTCTGGAGGAAGCAAATTATGAACTGTGAGCTGTTTCTGTTAAAGATGACATTATGTAACTGGTCATGATTAGTTGATAATATTGCCCATAATCTAAAAACACATTTGCACTGTAAATTGCTTGGGATGAAATTGAAGAAATAAGTAGTAGTTGGAAAATGTGTGTGATATTGAGGCTTAACCCACTGCTTCAGTTATTGTGATGAAGCCGTGCTGCATCAATGGGAAGGTGTTTGAGTGGATCCTCATCTCCAGACGGAGCTGTTTCAGAGCGGGGGTCCGATATTATGTCAGAGGTGAGATGTGTTCAAGCATATATACGTTCACACAGTGGTCTTTGCTGCAGATATTACAATTTTCCCCTGCGCCTCAGGCATTGACTCTGAAGGACATGCTGCTAACTTCGTTGAGACAGAACAGATAGTCCAGTACAGTAATGCCCGGGCGTCCTTTGTGCAGGTTGGTGGAAACTACTGTTGGCCTCTATTACAAGAATGTTTGTTTTTGACCTCCCAGAATTCACCTTAGAGATTTAATTTGTGCTCTTTCACTCACCTCTTACACAGACTCGAGGCTCCATGCCCTTTTTCTGGTCTCAGAGACCCAACCTGAGGTACAAGCCCAAGCCACAGATAAGCACTGACACCAATCACGTAAGACCACTTATGCTGCTACAGCAACTTTTTATAGTTTTTTTTTTTTTTTTTTTTATTTCAACTATCAGAAGATGAAAAAATCTATATCTGTCTGTCTATCTATCGATCTGTCTATCCTTGCAGATGGATGGATTCAGGAGGCATTTTGAGTCGCAGGTTCTCATTTATGGCAAACAAGTCATTCTAAATTTGGTGAGTACAATCTTTTAAACCTCCTGCAGAAAATTGTAGTTGATTGTGATTGGTCAAATAGTTGAAGATAATTGCTTTATCTGCAGGTGAATCAAAAAGGATCTGAATTGCCTCTTGAACAGGCCTTCGCCAAAATGGTCAATGGCATGGAGAACGGACTTATCAAGTATTTAATGCAGTTTCTTTTAATACCTACAGAGGCATTTTTAGTGGTTTTTGCTAAGGCAATTACTATTACTTTGAACAGACCCTTAAAGGGATAGTTCACCCAAAAATTATATTGTTAATTACTCTCCCTCATGTCATTCCAAACCTGTAAGACCTTTGTTCATCTTCAGAACACAAATAAAGGTATTTTTGATGAAATCCGAGAGCTTTCTGACCTTGCATAGACAGAAACACAACTAATATGTTCAAGACACAAAAAGGTAGTAAGGACATCGTTAAAATAGTCCATGTGATATCAGTGCTTCAACCTTATTTTAATGAAGCTATGAGAATACTTTCATGCACTGTGGTACTCTCATGAAGGCACGTCGAAGACTGAAATGAAGAGAAGAAATTGTTGAATAAAGTCGTTATTTTTGTTTCTTTGCACACAAAAAGTATTCTCGTAGCTTCATTGAAATAAGGTTGAGACACTGATGACACGTGGACTATTTTAACGATGTCCTTACTACCTTTTTGTGTCTTGAAACATATTAGTTGTGTTTCTGTCTGTGCAGGGTCAGAAAGCTCTCTGATTTCATCAAAAATACCTTTATTTGTGTTCTGAAGATGAATGAAGGTATTACGGGTTTGGATTATGACAGTTTAATTAATGACAGAATCTTCATTTTTGGGTGAACTATCCCTTTAAGACTAAGAATTAAAGTGCGTTACATAACTCATCCTACACCATTTGTGCTACAGAGATAATAATGCCTCAAACCTTGCTTATTAAGGAGAAGTGTGGTGTTACTTTTCTAAGTCTTCAGAGTGATCAGACTTTAAAAGTGTGGGCTTACTTTCACCAAAGCATTTAAAATAAACTGTTTTCTATTGTAATTTTTATGCTTTAAAATGTCATTTATTCCTGTGATGTCAAAGCTGAATTTTCAGCATCGTTACTCAAGTGTCACATGATCCTTCAGAAATCATTCTGATATGCTAATATGCTGCTCAAAAAAACATTTATTATTATTATCAATGTTGAAAAAAATTGTGTTTCTATCTGCTACTCATGTATTGCTGTGTGGTGACTCTTGCATCTCTTTTGAGGTACATCGCCTTTGACTTTCACAAAGAATGCAGTAAGATGAGATGGCATCGCCTCCAGATTCTCGTTGATGGTGTTTCTGACATGCAAGACGAGTTTGGGTTTGTATTCATCTCTGTACCTTTCTATAGGAAAGACTGTGGTCTCTGATGCTGTCACTGATTCACTTTGATCTGGTTCTTGAACGCTGATTCTGCAGGTATTTCATGGTGAGCTCAGACGGGAAGGTGACATCCGAGCAGTCTGGAACCTTCCGCAGTAACTGTATGGACTGTCTGGAC
>JAFVLL020019987.1:0-26040 GCA_021397915.2 Tor tambroides | reverse complement strand
TGTATAGGGTAAACATTTATATATAGTATACTTATAGTTAAAATCTGTTAGTAGGTAGTTGTGTGTAAGTTTATAGTGTTTTACTTCGTTGTTGTATGTCTGTATGTATGTAGCACCGTGGTCCTGTGAGGCACGACATCTCGTTCCACTGTATGTCCCCACATGCAGCGGAATGACAATAAAGCTCAACTTGACTTGACTTGACTTGACTTAACTGTCACAAAGCAGCACAATATTATTGTATTGTGACCCAGATATCAATATACCACATCAGCAGGTCCCTGATTCCCACCCCTAATCATTATTGTTGAGCTCTGTGTTTGAATAATTGACCCGCTCAGTGGTGTGAACAGTTTATCAGCCCTTGACGCACATGTGAATCTGTGTGTGTGTGGAACAGACTGTTTCTCAGGAATAGAATGTTGTCGCTGTGTTTTGGCTCTGGCTGCTTGTTTTCATGCCAAATACCGCACCGCTCCCCATCCCAGAATGCACTGTAACATCAATAGGACACTCGCATGCTGGGCTGTGAAGGACTGTCAGCCATGCATGCCTGTCTTACTGACTGAGAATCTGAAGGAATCTATCGTTCTGTCTATCGTTCTGTCTATCGTTCTGTCATTCTATCTATCGTTCTATCTATCACTCTATCGTTCTATCTATCTATCGTTCTGTCGTTCTATCTGTCGTTCTATCTATCTATCTATCTATCTATTGTTCTATCTATCTATCGTTCTGTCGTTCTATCGTTCTATCTATCGTTCTATCATTCTGTCGTTCTATCGTTCTATCTATCGTTCTATCATTCTGTCGTTCTATCGTTCTATCTATCGTTCTATCTATCGTTTTATCTATGGTTTTATCTTTCTATCGTTCTGTCTATTGTTCTATTTATCATTCTGTTTAACGTTCTGTTTCTCTCTATCAATCCTTCTGTATATTGATTTGTTTTATCTATATTCCTATCCATCTTTCTCTTTTTTCATTGTTTTATCCTTCTATCATTTTATCCTTCTTTCTTTCATTCTATCCATCTTTCTATTGTTCTGTCCATCTTTCCATCCTTCTTTCTATCGTTCTATCATCCTGTCCATCTTATCTCCTTCTTTCTATTGTTCTATCGTGTCGTTCCATCTTTCCATCGTTCTTTCTATAGTTCTGTCCTTCTTTCTATCTCTCTATCATTTGTTATATCCTTCTTTCTATCATTCTACCCTTCTTTCTATCATTCTAGCCATCTTTCTCTCATTTCTTCTTTTCCTATATCCTCCTTTTATCATTCATTATATCATTTCTATCATACTATTCATCTTTGTATCCTTCTGTCGATCTTTCTGTCCTTCTTTTTGTAATTCTATCCATCTTTCTATCCTTCTTTCTTTCCTTGTTTGTTTCCTTTCCTATTCAGTCCATTTTTATCCTTCTTTCTATTGTTCTATCCATCTTTCAATACTTCTTTTCATATATCCTTCTTTTTATCATTCATTATATCATTTCTAACATGCTATCCATCTTTGTATCCTTCTGTCCATCTTTCTATCCTCCATTCTATCATTCTTTTTATCCTTTTTGTCATTCTATCCTTATTTCTAACCTTCTTTTTGTCATTCTTTCCATCATTCTATTCATCTTTGTATCCCTCTGTCCATCTTTCTATTCTTCTTTCTGTCATTCTATCCATCTTTCTATCCTTTTTTGTCATTCTATCCTTACTTCTGTCCTTCTTTTGTCATTTTTTTCCATCATTCTATTCTTCTTTGTATTCTTTTGTCCATCTTTCTGTCATTCTATCCACCTTTCTATCTTTCTTCTTGTTTCTATCCTTCTTTGTCATTCTATCCATCTTTCTATCCTGTTTTGTCATTCTATCTTTTTCTATCCTTCTTTTTGTCATTCTTTTCATTATTCTATTCATCTTTGTATCCTTCTATCCATTTTTCTACCCTTATTTCTGTCGTTCTATCTATCTTTCTGTCCTTCTTTTTGTCATTCTTTCCATCTTTCTGTATTCTTCTTTCTGTCATTCTTTCTCTTCATCTGTCTGTCTGTGAGAGAGATGTTTGAGTTGAGTTCAGTATGTGCGTTTTAGTAGATTCGAGACGGCTTGTGGTTATATAAAGAGAACTGCTCCCAAGAGAGTTGAATCTCTTCTGCATATTCAGATGTATTATCAGGAGAATCATATGATTCTGATTAGCGTTTATTTATGCTGCGGGTTTAGTGCATCATATCCATACCTCATTAACATATCTTACATTCGTTAGAATAATGAGTAAACTCATTATTTGAACTGTGCCACTGCACGTTGACTTGCAAATACTGGGATCGTAACTTTGTCTCTGGATTCTTCTGTGCTTGTCCTGCCCCCTCTTTCTCTGTTTGTCTCTCGATCTCCCCCTCCTGTTGTCACTTGAGCTGCCATGTTTATTCCACTGGGAATTTTACAGTGAGAGATTTGAAGTAGACTGTAATTCAAGACAGGACTTGTCCATGTCTGCCACCACCTATGCAAATGTGCTAGATTCACAAATGTTGTTGTTCTTCATGCATTTTGGTTTTGAAAAACAGTGAATACATTTTTACTAAATATACAGAGTGACATTTCATTGTGAAGCAGGGGTTTTTTAGAGTCTCTGTGGGTCTGTAAGTGGATGCTTTTCTGGGTTGATTTCTGGGTACATTTAGAGAATTAATTTAAATAATGTGTCAAGATTTGCATTATAATAAGTCAGTGATTTAAGCAGTGCAGTGAATTGAAAAGAGCAGAGCTGAGGTAAATATTGACTTTATAGGACTGGATAGTACGTAATTTTTGACCTTGTGTTTCTGTGTCAACTTTTGATTACAAAAAAAAAAAATTTGCAGGGCAGCTTTTGAAAAATAAGCCATGTTCTCTTAATGATCTTGTCTATATGTCTTTTTTCCTGTCTCTCACTTTCTGTCTTGCTGTCTCCAAGGTTACAGCCCCTGGTGTGTGCACAGCCCTCTAAGAAGCTGGCCCTCGATCAGGTGAGTGAATTTAAATCACCGTCCTTCCTACTAGCACATCCTTGGCAGGTCTCTGGATATATTAAACCACTTTTCCTTAACCCTCAAATGGCCCTCTGGCCCAGAGCTTCACTTAGTTTATCTCTAGCGCAGGAAATCTGCATTAAGTTGACCTAGAAACAGGTTTTTCCTTTTCATGTCTAAATTGAGAATTATTTTGATCCACCAAGCTGCTTCTAGATCAGCAGTCTAACTCTGACCCGATACTCAAAGGTGCCAGTTTGATGTGGCATATCTTAAGCTAATGTACCGCCTCGGACTGCAGCGGAAAGTGGGCCGCTGACGTCTGGACTCTGAGGAGGCCTTGATGACACATGCTCTTTTCTCTCGAATCCTACTGATCCCTTGCTGGCATTCTGGCCTGTAGACCACTGGAGCCCTTGAGTGGCTCTGTCACTCCCTCTGGCTGTGTCTTCCATGATGCTTCATCTTTCTGTATGTCAGAGTCCTTGATCTTTTCTCCTCTGTCTTGTTTTTCTCTGTTATTAAGTCACTCTGTCTGTCTTATCTTGGTCTTTGGTTTTTCTTTTACTACTTTTAAACTTCTGTGCGTGTGTGTGTGTGTGTGTGTGTGTGTGTGAGAGAGAGAATACATAATCAATCGTTTGAACCCAAGGCAAATATGCTGCCCTCCTGGGCTCAATACTCAGGTAACTAGACAACCTCTTGCCATCACTTGGCAACGGGAAATGAAGCTTTGTGATTGACAGTATTCCCTTTGTCCCTCAGGAAATTAAACCATTTATAAATTCGCTAACAAGGTTAACTAAATCTGAAGCTAACTTGTGATGGTAAGTGTTATCCTCATTTGTAAGAGCTTGATAATAGGAGCATACAGTCAGAGTTGGTCAAGAGTGTTTTGTGAGTATGTTGAAGTCACCAAATCCATGTCGATATTATTGACTTTATTAATACACAGCTTTTATCTTATAGTGCACAACTCATTGATTCTAAAAAGGGAAACATTCATAATTGTGCAATCACTTAAAGGGGTCATGTACTGCCTTTGGTTTTTTTTTATTTTGTACTGTTCTCTGAGGGCCAGTTATAATGTTATCAAAATTTTTACATCAAAAAACATAACAATTTAGAAGTAATAGGCTATTTTCTGTCCTGTTTTTAACCTCCCTCATCAGAACGCTCAGTTTGAATAAGCATGGTGGATTGTAGATTCGAAAGTAAACGGCCACTGCTATGATTGCTAACAGTTGTGTATATTTGACACGTTAGGTTAAAAACGCATAAATACTCAGTACATATCAAATGATCTGTAATAACAGATAGTGATCACTTAATGAAAACAGTTACTAACAATTGTGTAGTTCAACAACAGATCCAATATATTCAGCACAACATCATCTTTTAGTGTCAATCTTTCTGAAAATCCTGTGTCAAATTGTGCCTTGTTTGTAAACAAATCTGCGGTAAAATGAAGTGAACAAAGGACTGACGTTCCTACTGACGCAGTCTGGCACTTCATTAAAAATAAAGTTCATCAAATAAAGTTTATCATTTGGTTTCTGTATAGAGCTGCGTTTGCCTCTCTTGTTATTTACACTACATGTGTGAATTGGTGGGCGGGGCTAAACAGGCAGCGATGTAGTAGCAGGCGTTGATCTTCTTCTGTGGAGGCGGTGTTTAGCCACACTATTACGTCACAAAGTGGCACATTCCAGAACCTGTCGTTTTGGCAGATTGACATGAATATAAGCTGTTTTTAGACTAACGAGAAAGTTGGAGTTCTGAAACTTACAGAATGTTTTTATAGCACAATGACCTCTTATATGTCAAAAGATCAAGAATTTTGATTTCTCCATTCATGACTCCTTTAAAGTCAAGCCATCTTAATTTATGAAAATGTTTACTTTATACAGTAAAGATTGTTTCAAAGCAGCTTCACCGTAATAAACAGCCTCAGTAAGAAATTACTCTATAATTGCTCTGCCTCTGAAAAGACATTCCTTTTTGTCTGACCTCAAGAATTTTTCAACCCCTCCCCAACCAACCACTTTATCTTTTCACTATTCAATCAGTCAATTCCACTCTACATTTTTACCGCTCACTGAATATCCTGTTTCTCTTGGAAACACATTGGAAGATGGACACAAAATGAGCTGGGGATGCCAATTTATGTTGATTTTCTCTTTCCTTCTCTACCTTCAGAAAGGTTTTGGCGTCCCAGTGGCCACTCCTGCTGCCCCATCCCAGAATGCTGTTGTTGTGGAGAGCGGACCAGTGGCGTACGAAGACCCTGCAGATGAAGAAGAGGAGGATGAGGAGGACGAACACTGCGTCAGTGCCATGCAGTTAATGGGCGGCACTGGTATATGATGCAATAAAGTCTGTCCTTCACCTTTAGGATCAATTTTTAACATTTCATAAAGGTGTATTCCTTTTAGGCTAGTGGTATTTTAGTATTATTTATACACTAGTATAGTGTTTTAATAATATTGTTTTCAACTGGCAATTTCAATTTTTCAATTTCAATTATTTTTATATTCTCAGTTTTCTTTTCATTTTAACATTAGTATTTTTTTTGTTCTTTTGTCATTTTTGTTTGTTTTGCTGAAAATGTTTGTGTTTAGCTTTATTCTGATTTCAATTTTAGTAATTTTAGTATTTAAGTTTAGTTTAAATCAGTTAGTTGCCAACACAACATTTCTAATTTTCATTTACAATTTTTTTTTTAAGTTAAAAGCTAATATCTAATATTTTTATTTAGTTAAAAAGTTAAAAACTATCCAATATTTATATTATTCAGCTTTATTCTAATTAACAAAAATAGTTTTAGTTTTAATTAATTATAACAACTTTGCTTTAGGGGCTTTTATCATTTTCTGACCCAGTATAGTCTCTTATTTTAAAAAAGCTGGATGTTCTCCATTACACTTTGTATTAATGTTGTTTTTCATTAAGAACATTACTTTTACTATTTTATGTGCTTAACAGATCATTAGCAAATGTTTGTTCAAAAATGTTACATTTTGAATATTTAAAACCTATTTATATATAATCCTCTCAGACTCCTGGTTGAAAACCTCTTTGTGTGAGTTTATATAGTTCAGAAGTTTTGTCCTAACCTTTCTGCATTTCTCTTCTTTCCTGTCTACAGATTACGGCTATGAAGTAGATGATGATGGCTTGTGAATCCAGAGTGCCTTTGGGAGCACCAGTGGAGAGGACACACTAACACTTACCCTGCTGCTTATTGACCCCAAAACACATACATGCAACCTCAATCTCATTACCTCTAGTTTCCTTGCTTATGTTTACAAGATGAGTAGAAAGATAGTGAACTTTTCACACTACAGAGGATGGAGAATTACAGCTAAACCAGAACAAAGACCCACATTCTTACATTTTCATAGGTGCGTGTTCTCATATGCACTAAGTAACTTAAATACCATTTAAACTCACAGCACACAAACAGGAGAATGAGAGTAAATGGATGTATGTGTGGTGATTGAGAGTGATTATTCTCTCTCTGGAGTGTGTAAGCCTGCTAGCTAACTGCATTACTGTGTGTTTTAGGCTAATGATGACATATGATCTTGCACATCTAAAGCGATTAGCCCACACAAGGCTCAGACCTCTGTGTGTGCATGTACACGTGCCTTTAAATATTGCAGTATACAGGCCTAGAATAGTATTGTGATGATTTTCAGAGCCAAAGTGTTATTCTTTAAACCAGATGTAGCTTTATGTGCTCAGTATTCAGTTAGAATGGATTAGAGGTGTAAAATATGATTAGTAACAGTGTTAAATTTTGCTCCGCTGCTTGGCTGGTTTTCTAGTACCTTTTTTTTTTTTTTTAAAAGTATTATAAAATTACCTACTGGCCTGGTGGATTTTCCAGTTGGACTATTTAAGGTTTTTTTTTTATTATTATTATTATTATTATTTCAGTATAATGTTTAAATGGTACTCTGATTAGAATATAATTATTTTTGATTTGATGGTTGCTGATTTTCTGATTTATTATGGAGACATGGATATCAAACCAAATAAGAATACTTGAAAAATTCATTCCAGATAAATGCTGTTAAAATGTCATTGGCTTGATCTTATCATTGTTAAATATTTTGAACATTTACAAAATGCTATATATATATATATATATATATATATATATATATATACATTTATTTTTTTTTCTTCAAAGAAAAATGTTTACAGTGTTGGATTGTTTTGAAATGGACTGATGTCAAAGAAATAATAGATTGATAGTTTAGTATTGGTCTGTTAATGAGGAAGATAACTGTTTTAATTGTACTACTTATATCTGAATTTTCAGTACGGGAAAGTTAGTGTTCTTTGAGAACATTTAACTTTGTTTATCGTTTGTTCTCTCCCAGACCAAAAGATATGAGTAAAATAGTTTTTTTCCTTCTGTTAGAAAAGCATTTGAATGGTTTCTTCTATCAGTCATGCCACAATACACACAACGGATATTACTGATGCAAAACCAAACCATTCCAAATCTGATAACTAAAAGTACAGGTTACAGGGTAACCATCTTAAAATGTTAGAAAATATATACAAAAAATACTAACTTGAGCTGGGATTATTTAGCTCAAGTTGGATGGCAACCTCGAGCTGTTCTGATTAAAATATAGACCAAACTTCTGTACTGGCATCAACAATTGATAAATACTTGATGTCTTGGTGAATTCTTGCATGTATAATATAAATCTTTAGTATGCAGTTCATCAGGATTTTAAAAACTGGACAGATTTAGAGTTTTATCTTGGTCTTAAAGTTTAATCAAAACTTGCTCTATAGACCATTAGAGCTAGTTTCATTTGGAGTTAATCGATTTGGTCTTGAAACAGTAATAGCGACAATAAAACGGACTCAAAGCAGTGTTCCACAAACCTAAACAGTATTTATGGGCAAAGAAATAAAGAATAATCATTACGCATTACATCTTCTGTCTTTATTTTTCAGCGTGATCACTGTATATTTGTATTCTTTTTGTCTGCTGTTATAATCTGTCTGCTGTCTGTCTGAGTCCTTGGACACTATGACCTAAGGCAGGCTATCTTCACTGCCAGTGGGTAAAGCTTTCTGGGAAATAAGGTAATGAAAGAGTTGAGCATCTGTTTTTAGGTTCAGGAGCTCAAGGCTGTTATGTTTTGGTTGGCATAGAAACATGAGCAGCAGTAATTGTAAGATCCCACTGGATGAGACCCTAGAAGTGACCTCACTCTCATCTCTGCAGGGCAAGGGCTGCTGGGAGTTGAAGTTCTTAAGGTCATCTGTATTTACTGGATGTGATAGGAGGGTATTTGCTAGCCTTCAAGGCTAGTAAAAGCTCTGAAAGGAAGGGAACTCTGTAACAACTTTTTTGTTACATGCTCTCTTTTTGTTTTACGTGTTGGATACAGAGACTATACAGTTTCTCTATGTATTTAAATATGCAACCTCTGATCCTAATGGTATATGATGGTTCTGCATCCTTTTGGAGGAAATCTGTTTGAAGATTTGATCAATATCCACATAGACCCTGAGTGAATTGAACACGGTCAACTCACCTCTTCACACTTCTGTCTTTCTCATTAGCTCTTTTTCACTGCTCTGGAACCTATTACTCTGACCTTTCACTATCACACATGAGAAAACAGCGCTGGTCTGCGATCGGGCCTGATGGGAGAGATTGTGGGTTAATCAGTTGAAGAATGTGGGAGAGACAAGATTTCCCGAGATCGTGAGAAAGTTGAGAAAATGAGCTGAGAGAGAGGGAATATTGATTGGTTTTGCTAATGAGAGGATTGCCGGGCTGTTTAGGAATGTACCTATAATAGTGAACTACCGAATTCAACACTAGTAGCCTACACCCACAAACTCAGGTGAGATAACCGTTCCTGTCCACATAAAAGGAGGAAAGAAAAGGCAAACCAATCTGTAAGTCACCTGTTCCGCAAAATACTCAATCGTGGAGCTCATTCTGAATATTGTTAAAAGAATTCTGTATGTATGTATGTACGTACAGTTGTGTTCAAAATAATAGCAGTCCAACATCACTGACCAGATCAATCACTGTTTTTGGTAGAAATTATATTTCTATATGGCAAATATTTTACTAGTAGGTGTGGTAGAGTAATAGAAAACCAATAGACCCAACAGTCGTGACATGCATGCTGTTGATTCTGTGTAACTGAATTTACACTGAAAGGGCATGTTCAAAATAATAGCAGTGTGAGTTTAATTAGAGAGGTAAATCATTCCTGTGAAAAAACTGGTGTCAAACAAGTTGGCCCTTATTTAAGGATTTAAGGCTGCACTGTTGTACTGTGTGCATTTCTCTGAAAATCTGAGTAAAATGGGCTGTTCCAGACATTGTTCAAAAGAACAGCTCACTTTTGATTAAAATGTTGATTAAAGAGGGGAAAACATATAAAAGTGCAAAATGATAGGCTGCCTAGCCAAAATGATACCAAATGCTTTAAAATGGCAATCAGAAAGATGTGGAAGAAAACGGAAAACTACCATTCGAATGGATCGAAGAATAGCCAAAGACTCAGATGATCCAATGATCAGCTCCAGGGTGATCAAATAAAGTCTAAAGTTAACTGTGAGTACTGTAACAATTAGAAGATGCCTATGTGAAGCCAAGCTATCGACAAGAAACAACCGCAAAGTCCCATTGTTGAAAAAATGAAGAGGTTACAATTTTCCAAAGAACACATTGACTGGCCTAAAGAGAAATGGCACAATATTTTCTGGACTGATGAAGCAAGATTGTTCTTTTTGGGTCTAGGGGCCGCACACAGTTTGTCAGACAACCCCCAAATACTGAATTCAAGCCACAGTACACTGTGAAGACAGTGAAGCATGGTGGCGCAAGCATCATGATGTGGGGATGTTTCTCATACTATGTGTTGGGGCTATTTATCGCATTCCAGGGATCATGGATCAGTTTGAGTACATTAAAATACTTAAAGAGGTTATGTTGCCTTATGCCGAAGAGGAAATCCCCTTGAAATGGCTGTTTCAACAAGACAACAACCCCAAACACACCAGTAAGCAAGCAGCATCTTGGTTCCAGACCAACAAGATAAACGTTATGGAGTGGCCAGCCCAATCTCCAGACCTTAATCCAATAGAAAACTTGTGGGGTGACATCAAAAATGCTATTTCTGAGGCAAAACCAAGAAATGCAGAGGAATTGTGGTATGTAGTGCAATTGTCCCATGGGCTGGAATACCTGCCAGACTCCATGCAACACAGATGTGAAGCAGTTCTCAGAAACCATGACTATACAACTAAATGTTAGTTCAGTCATTCACAAGAAAGCTAAATCTTCAAGCATTTTTTCTGTTTATACAGTAAATGTTTGACTTTGTAAAGAAAAATGAACAGCCTAATATTCCTTTTTCTTTACTTTCTGTAAAGTAATAACAAATTTGCAAAATTTTTCTTCATGTTTTGATTTAGAATAGAATGTGCAGTGTTCCCAATGCATTTGTGTGTATTGAAGTAAAAGGTATTATAAGGATTTTGAGCTTTACTCGCTTTTTTAAACACACTGCTATTATTTTGAACACAACTGTATGCAGTGGCGGACTGGCCATCTGGAGCACCGGGAGTTTTCCCGGTGGGCTGCTGTACAATGTGAGCCGGCCCTTTGCGTAATATAAAAATGGATTGTAGTAAATGTACGTATATCCTTCCATCGGCCCAGAAAAAACGGCCCGGGAGCGCAGCCCACTTTAATTTTCAGAAATGCAAACTACTTTCAAATTTCTCATATTTTAATGCCGTTATTCGAATCGTCACAATGTAGGCTACATAATGCAGTTTTTTTTTCAGCAGACATGAGATAAGAGTTAATGTAAATCTGCTTTCTTCCGGGATTTCACGTGTCTAAGAAAATGTTTAAAAATCTATAAAAATCATTCTCAATCTTACTCTAGAACATTGTAAATCTGAGGACTTTTGCTTTCGAGTGCTGTGATTTATAGGCCTAATAAAAATATAATTTGCTTATTCACATGCATTAGCCTATTTTCTATACACACTGGTGGTTAAAAGTTTGAAATAATTAAGGCTTTTTATTTATTTATTTATTTGAAAGAAGATTTTTATTTGATCAAAAATACAGTAAAACAATAGCCTAATATTATGAAATATTACACTTAAAATAGTGGTTTTCTATTTAGGATGTTTTAAAATGTAATTTATTTCTGTGATCAAAGCTGAATTTTCAGCATCATTACTCCAGTCTTCAGTGTCCCTTCAGAAATCATTCTAATGCTGCCTAATTTGCTGCTTAATTATCAGTTATTATTTGTGATCAATTATTAATAATGGTTTTATTATTGGTATAATGGTTCTCAGTTAAAGAACAGCATTTATTTTAAATAGAAGTACTTTGTAATAAGTGTAAATATCTTTATTGTCACTTAAATCAATTTAATCAAAGTCCCTTTTTGTATTCTGTAATCTTAGATTTAATGCAAAATTGATGAAGAAAAATATAAATTTATATTTTTTAATCTTACCCAAGACTGAATGGTATCACATTTTCCACAAAATGAAGCAGCACAGCAGTTTTCAACATTCATAATAATCAGAAATGTTTCTTGAGCAGCAATCAGCATGTTAGAATGATTTCTGTAGGATCATGTGACACTGAAGACTGGAGTAATGATGCTGAAAATTCAGCGCTGCATCACAGAAATAAATTATATTTTACTATATAGTCACATAGAAGACAGCTGTTTTAAACTGAAACATGATATATTTCACAGTAGTTTACTGTATTTTTCATCATCAAAATAATTTGTATACTCTTTTCCACAATTGGAGCTCTATTCCTTAAAATGATAGATGTCAAGCTCCTGCAAAAGGACAAATACTGTATATAACCAATAGAAAGGCACCATAAAAACAGTCCGCATTCTGCACTATTCAAGTCTTCTATACAATACCAGAGCATTGTGTCATATGGACTGATAATATTGGTATTTAACTTTAGTGATATTAAACTGTCCCTTGTAAAAATTCTTTAAAATTATTTACTATTTGCCATATACACCAGGAAAGACAACTTATAATGTCAAGAATATGCCACTCATTTATGGTGTGGTGCAGTGTGTTGCGGACCAGGTTTGGTGGGCCGCTCTGTGCTAAAAAGTCCAGGGCCAATTTTTGGCCCCAGTCCGCCCCTGTACGTATGTATGTGTAGGCATATTTATTTATTTATTGCTTCAGGAGTGCGGAGGGAGTTTGGAATTAAGAGTTCCTTTTTAGAATACATAGAATATGGCGCAATAGGGCAGTGTTGTGCAGCGTGTAGCAGTGTAGAGCAGTTTCCAAACATTTTATGATGAACTTTTCTATTAGAGGAAATATTTGCTCCCCTTTGCAATTGATTTCCTGGGGCATTTTTAATCTTTGTACGGGCAGATTTTATAATTACCTTATGTATCTGCGTTATGTCAAATAGGCCTACTGAAATTTAACCAGTTACTTAAACACAGACTTACCAATCAATTTTTTTTTTCAACATCAGCAAAAGCCATCTTTACACTGCAGAGGAGGAACAGAAGCTCTGACATGGCATTTATGTTTATTTACACGCACTGTTCAGTGATACCAAAGTCTCTTTTATAAAGTCTTTGATGATAGGCCTACTCATGTATTTACCTATTTACACAGGAACAGTCAGAGAGCGCGCACTGAACAACTCCGGCGTTCTCCGCGGTGACGAATCAAAACGCCTCTGATTGGACATGACACTCATAAGCTCAACAGAAACGGTCGTTTTTTTGTTCATTTTGGTAGGAATTTATTTATTTTGGTAGCCTCTGGGACTGTGAATATGTTAAAAAATATATAATACAAATAGATAATATTAGTATAATAGAATAAAATTATAAAAAAAATTATTTGTGATCGATCCACTGATCCACTCCTCCCTCTTTTCTGAAAACAAAAGGGAAACTGATCTCTGTTATTATTACAACTGCGTGGAGATGGTGAGTGTGTGAAGTGACAAGACCGTATTTAATAGTTCAGTAATTATTCGCAGCATATAAATCAGAACCCTTTAATTGTTTTGGTTTTTTTAGTTTTACAAACGTGCTGATTTTTCTATGTCCTTTTTGCGGAAGTTGTGTATAATTTATTAAGTGTAATAGCCTATTACATTAGCCTACATGTAGGCTAGATCAGATACTGTTTGTGTTGGATACTGTTTACACCAAAATTGCAACAGATAGCATCTTGTTTTCACTAAATGCAAATAGTGTTGCGATTCACGTAATAAGTAATATGCTATTTCTTTTCAATACATCTAGAGCTCGTCAGGTAAATCCTTGTAATTTTTATTTTGCATATGCGGGCAGGGCAGCACAGCCGCACTAGAGATCGTGATAATTTGCCCATCCCTTGTCTAAATAATATTGCGCTGCTAATAATTATAAAAACAAAAATAGCATATAATATAGCTTTTAATAGCGAATTGCGAAGCACTGCAGATGTCGATAACTGCATGTCGTCCACCAAGCGGCACTTTTATTGAGTGTATGGAACGTTCGGGTTTGCCCTGAAGTAGGTGACCGTGACAAGGCAAAACTTGTCTGATAAGGCACGTAAACATGAGGTGTAACCATATTGTAACTATACAGTATTTTAAAAAATCATGTTTAACAAAATAAATAAATTAAAATAAAATTCACGTATTTATTTCAACATTTCAATGCAAAAATAAAACAAAGTGTTTAAAATATAAATTAATAATGAAGATATAAAAGTCAATAAACTACACTTCAAACTTTTATAAACTTTCATAATTTTTTAAGTCATTAATTTTACCTCTATTATGTCACTTATACATCATATACTGTTTTCTGCAGTGTTTCTGAAGGTCAAAGTACAAAAATGGCAGAATCTTCTGACTACCAAAATCCTTTTAACTGTCCAATCTGTCTTCATCTTCTGAAGAGCCCAGTAACTACAGCTTGTGGTCACAGTTTCTGTATGAACTGTCTTAATGAATTCTGGGATCGAGAAGATCGGAAGGGTGTTTACAGCTGTCCCCAGTGCAGGCAGACGTTCAGCCCAAGACCAGCTCTCAGCAGAAACACTGTGCTGGCTGAAGTTGTAGAGAAAATGAAGAGAGAAGCACCAGAAGCAGGAACAGCCTCCCCTGTCCTGAGTATTGTTGTGTCTGGAGACGTGGAATGTGACATCTGCACAGAGACCAAACTAAAAGCCGTCAAGTCTTGTCTGGCATGTTTGGCTTCTTACTGTGAATCTCATATTCAAACTCATTATACATCTCCTGCATTAAGGAGGCACAAACTGGTCAGTGCCTCACCACATCTACTGGACCAGATCTGTTCCCAACATGATAAACTACTGGAGCTGTACTGTTGCCAAGATCAGCAGCTGATATGTATGCTTTGATCAACCACCAGAACCATAGCATGACTTCACCTGCAGCAGAAAGACAAAAAATACAGGTAAAGTGATAATTTGATTAATCACAGAAAGTGTGATAATTTGTAGCAGTTAGAAGACTGCCATAATTAAAAAAAAATTACAAATATGTTAATCAGAATGATGTGTGTGTGTGTGTGTGTGCGCTTACTGTTTCAAAGACATAAAAGCATTGTTAGAAATAATAGTTATACTATTGTTAGTATTTTGCCTGTGTTTTGCAATGAAAAGTTAAAATGACCTTTAATTTAATTGTTCACAGGAACAGTTGAAGTCAAATCAGAATGATCTACAAGAAGATATGCTTCAGAGAGAGATCAAGGTGAAGGAACTAAGACAAGCTATAGACTCTTATAAGGTAAGTGCATTTTAGCATGTTATAGTTTATGTAATGTATTACTTTTTCCAGTATGTTGCTACATTAATACTTCAGCTATGTCCAGGTGCAGTCAATGGGCTGCTTCTAACAATAGTTAGAAGTTCTTTTTTTATTTTTATGAGTCTTCTGACAGCTCTCTGCAGAAGCAGCTGTGGAGCACAGCGAGCAGATGCTTACTGAGCTGATCCGCTCCATGGAGAAACATCAAGCTGCTATTACAAAGATGATCAGAGCTCAGGAGAAAGCAGAAGTAAGCAGAGTTGAGGAGCTCATACTTGCACTGGAGCAGGAGATTAGTGACATACAAAAGAGACATGATGAACTCGGACAGCTTTCACAGATAGAGGATAACATCAATTTCATTCAGGTAAAAAAAGTGACTTTGTAATCATCTGAGTTTGTTTTAGTAGTGTCAATAGTGAGGGGAGGTGGGGTACCCAATGTACCCATTCAACCAATGAACCAAATGAGCTATATTCATTAAACATGAAACAAATTAATGAATTAAAACAAATTAAAACAAATTAATTAAAACCTCTAGTGTGAAGACAATTTTTTTCTGATTACTTGCTTTTTTCTGCATTTAGAAATTCTCCTCTCTTTCCCACTACCAATGTTCAAACTTGTGCACCATCTCCATCAGCCAACATCTGACATTTGAGGAAATAGAAAGAGTTGTCTGTGATCTGAAAAGCCAACTAGATAATCTATGTGAACAAGACATTTTGTGGATATCAGAGAAAGGTAAAATTACATCCTTTTGACCACTATATAGTTTTATAAATCTTAATAGCTTTAAAAAATTTTTTTACACTTTCTGAAGTGAATGGTCCTTGCTCAACTTGCTGATCTTCCTCAACTCATGCAGAATTTGCCACCACATTGCCAGGGTGTTGCTATGCAGTTGCTAAGGTGTTCTAAGTGGTATTTGGCATGTCGTTATGTGATTGGTACACCATCCGCATCTCTACCTCAGGAAGTTTCACACTGTCAGGTCTCATTCATGTCTGTAGCGCAAACAGTATGGGATCAGTAATGGGCTTAAGTCTGAAACTTTAGAGGGGTTATGGGTTTAGAACAAAGTATGTTCAATAATAATCTGCTTGCAGTTATTGTAAAATAGTAGTAGTGTTGTGAAGTATAAGTACAGTAATGTATTTTGTAATGGCTCTGATCTAAAAAAAAATGGGTGTATGTGAGGTGAAGATTATTAGTAGGCCATTATATAGTATAGCATATTAACATAGTATTAGTATAGTATGTTTTTATTGATTACATTTCTTCTGATTTATGTTTTACTGTTTTACCCTTGCTGAGAGTTTTTTTTAGAATGTTTTAGTTGAAGAAAAAATGTTATTTCAAGCTGTTTCTCTTTATTTTAAAGCGCCCCTATAATGGATTATGAAAGGTTCATATTTTGGTTTTGGGAGTCCCCAACAACAGGTTGACATGCATGCAAGGTCAAAAAACATTTTCATTGTCTGCTTTGTGTACAGTGCTCCCAGGGAAACAGCTATTGGCACCTAGTGGCAAAGAATGAATTTGCATTTTCATTCAGACCAACCAGAAAACACCAACAAGTGGGTGGGCAATATGCTAATGTTTCATGTTGACGGCAACATGAAACGGCTTGGGACTCATTCTAAAAATGACTCGTTTCAATGATTCAGAGTCTACTCTTTTATTTGAGAGACAATAACTTTATACACGGTGCACTTTCAGATTTAAAACTTTGCAGGATGTTTTCAATCACTTAGAGCTGTGTTACACACTGCATGAAAGGTAATTTTCAAAAATCCATAATAGGAGCACTTTAAAGATTTATTTTTGGCATTTTACCTTTATTATGACAGGACAGTGTAGGGCAGACAGGAAGCAAAGTGGGAGAGAGAGGGTGCGGGATTGGGAAAGGTCCTTGAGCTGGGATTCAAACTCGGGACACCCGTATCACAACGGAGTTATATGTCAGCGCACAGCCCACTAGGCTATCTGTGTCGACGCTGTTTCTCTTATTCAATTATTTTTGTTTAGAACTTCAATGCCAGAAAAAACTGAAACAAGAATTGAAATTCATTGTTTATAATGTCTAACAAAAAAATTTGCACAAACTGAAGATGCACATTATATTGTCATAATATTGTCAGGATTGTCATAATGATGTTATAATTTTACATTCAATAGTTCCCGCTGTCCCTATAATGGCGAACAATGAAAAAGTCCCAAAGTGTAAGTCAAACATGCCTTTTTTATAATTAGAAACACTTTTATAGTAGATAAACACCAATATACATACTCTTTTTTTTTTCCCTTTTTTTCTTCTTCAGATTTGCCATCCCATCCCAAGACCAGAGAAGAGTTCCTTATATGTGAGAGGCTTTTATAAAACAATAATACATATAGGCCTAAATGTAGATCGAAAGGTGTTAAAATATGGTGACTGAAAAGGGACATGTTTGGTTCACTTTGTTTTGACAAATTCAGCATAATGCATATATTAGCATTTTCTTAACATTTATCTGAGAAAACTCAACATAAAACATTGTGCTGCATTCATATTTGATTTGTTTACTTAAAAGATTTATTTAAAAATAGATTGATTGATTTATGAATGAAAAAAGTCTTAACTTTATAACCATCCTTACTAGCATAACTGAAATGAAATTTGATAAGATAAATGCTAAATATCAATTGTTGAATAAGAGTTTGGTCATCCAATATCAAAACACACCAAACTAAGTGAATCAAACATGCACCTTCCCGATCACTGTAAAAACAATGTTAAGTTAGTGGTATGAAAGTTTAATTCCATTTTTTTTTATTAACAGATTCTTGTGATCTGAATCTGAATCACTCATCAGCCTGCAGTCAGCTCTCTGTAAACGACAACTCTGTGTCAAGAATTAATTCTTTACAATACAGTAACTATATGGGCTCATCATTTTCTTTTAGCCAAACATATGCAAGTACACCCCAGGTGTGTACATACCAGGTGTTGTGTTATGAGAGTCTATCTGGACGCTGTTATTTTGAAGTTCAGTGGGGAGGAACAGGCTGCTCTATTGCATTCTCATATGACCAGATTACTCAAGGAGGAGGAACTTTTATCTTTGGCTCTAACAACAGATCCTGGAAATGTGACTTTCCAACAGCTAATTTTAATGTATGGCATGAAAACGAACAGACTAACATTTGTTTGGTCTCTAAAATTGGAGTGTTTCTTGATCAAGAAGCAGGAACGGTGTCTTTTTACAATGTCTCTGACAAAATGACCCTCCTGCACAGAATCCAGACCACATTCACTCAGCCCCTCTATCCTGGGTTTTCATTTCATAAGTGGGGAAATTACTCCTCAGTGACAATTTGTGATCTTCTATCTCCAAAGCAAAATGAGTAAATCTAATCTAATCGGTATTAAGTGATATCTAGTGAATGGAAAATAAATGCTGTTTTCATTAACAGGCAAAAACAATCATTTAAATTACACAACAATCCTACACTGCAACAGTAAACAGTGTATATATTATACAAAATACATAGGCAGTTGGTTTGAGTGCCATGTTATATCATGCAATATTGTTAAATCATAATCTTTAATTGTGTTCATAGTATTGACCTTCACAAAATGCTAAATTAAGCAATTAAGTTGTCAGTTTTTTTTTTCTTTTTGGCCCATACACTTAAGTTGCTGGGCTATATAAAAATAAAAAGAGGATTTTTTTTTTTATTCTAATTTCTTTACTTTGTGGAATAACAACCACTTTTTCACATGATTGTTTACAAACTGACATGTCAAAAGATGGTATGTTCTTCCAATTTCAGTGAGATTCAGTAAGTTGCAAACCATTTCGCTTGCTTTCTCTGGTGCTCTGTAATTCAGTTGATCGGGTGATGCTGAATGTTATTTGTGTTTGATTGATTGACAAATTGCCATTAAAAATATTGGATTCAAGCTGAACTTCCATGATGAATCGACTGTATTAATTATGCACAATAACTTAGAAAACTGAGAAATTAAATTGTCTGTATATCTTCAGCACAATAGACCCATGAAATAAATGTAAACGTTCTCAGAACTGTCTTGCTTGGTTTTGAACAGATGCACAGGAGACATTTTCAAAGTGGAAGGGGCCAAACTGTAAGCAAAAGCCCAGATAGTAAGATCAGATTTCCAGATATCGGACCACCACTTCAAGCTCACCGTCGGACCACCATCATATATTAATCTTGCCTGATCATTAATAGAATAATATTGATTATTGTTACAATACAAAGTAAGTGAAATAAGAAGTACATATGAATGATCAAAACTTAGGGATGAGCAAAATGCCTGCAGAATGCCAAATATGTCCACTGTAGACCAGCCTTTTATGTGGGAGAATATTGTTGTGAGCCACTTTAACATTGTATACACAGTTTGAACATTAACACTGCACGGTGCTTACATACAGGTAAATAAAAAAAAAACTTAATGATTCAATTAAAATGTGTTGTACCCAGAGGCGTCATGCCCATTCAAAGTGAGGGGGCACGTGCCCCCTCAGATTTTTGAGCCAAGTGGATTTTGAATGCCGCTTCCAAAAGAGAAAAATAGCCGATTAATATTTTCTATATTTAATACAATCACACCGGCGTGATTAGAACGTTTAGTGCGTCATATCATCAGCTGCTAAATTCAAGTCCGCGTTCCCTGGCTGGCGCTGAGCCAGAGATAAACGCGTTTTTACAGCGCTGCGCATTATAACCAATCACACACGATGCTGTTGAGCTTATGAATGCAATGACCAATCAGAGGTGTTCAGATGAGTCATCGCTAAAATGCCGGCGTTTTCTTCACTCCATCGCTGACTGAATATCTCTCTCTGGCGAATTCTCTCATCAGAAACAAGAAGTGCAGATGTGTGTACGAATCTGTAAAATATTAATTTCATAGTGTAAACAGCTTCAGTGATTTTAATGGGAGTTTTTGAGAGTGCTTGAACTAGACTCAGACTAAAATGTTCTTTGCTCTCTTTCTGTACAATGAAAGTGTTATGATTAGTAGCCTAACTTGCAATGTTTTTATTCACATCAACTTTCAATGTTAAATTCACATTAAATATAAAGTCGGTCGTTTTAAAAACATGTTATGGCATGACACTCATAAACAGACAGGTTTTTATGCATAGCCTAGTTAATAGATTACATTATTAGACCATCGCCCACTATAGATCAACATAATCTATAAAGACATTTCATGATATAGTTAATGCGTTTGGGAATATTTCGAATAAAAAGGAAATAAATAAATAAATAAGCGCTGTTGGCTGCTGTGTCACATGACGACCAACACCCCCCCCACCCCAACTCGTGCCCCATCAAAAATAATGAGTGCATGACGCCCCTGGTTGTACCTAAAAGTTAAATAAAAACTGTACTGGGGGAAGTCACCTGTAGGAAAAAATAAATAAATCCGTGGCGACGGTTTTGCAATTCGTCCCTTCAGTTTATAAACCGTACTCACGAATTCTTAAACTGTCCCCTGTCTGATATGTGAACTGCAGTGCTGCTGACTGCAAGACTCTACAGCGGACAGTGAATACAGCTGCAAAGACCATCGGTGCCCCTCTCCCCACCATCTTGAACATTTTCCTTGCATGATGTAAAGCTACCAGTATCGTGAAGGACCCCACTCATCCCTCTCACAGTCTCTTCCAGCTCTTGCCATCAGGAAGACGGTACCGGAGCATCAGAGCCCACTCTGCAAGACTGCTCAACAGCTTTTTCCCCCAAGCTGTGAGAGCCCTCAACTCCAATCACCCCGCCCCCCCTCTGAAACCTTGTCCACAACCCTACCTCCAGGAACCAGGAACATCTCAGCCCCCACCCCCCAACTCACCACACCACATACACCACACACACACACACACACACACACACACACACACACACACACACACACACACACACACACACACACACACACACACAAAACCTTTGTGCAATTCTGAGTGTGCTCCACACAGGTGAGTGGGCTTGACAAACCACTTTTATAATATTTAGACACTTTTATAAACACTCTTTGCTACAAAGACTCAATGAGATAACACAAATGTTTACTTGCGCATTCACCACAGATCATATTGCACTATACGCTGCTTACCCTTAAATACCTCTTTTGCACAATATCATGTACAGTATGTATGTAAAGTACTTGTATAGTTTATCTTAGATTATGTGTATGTATAGTCAACTATTTATAGTATATGTATAGTTAGATTACAGCTTTCAGTAGGTTAGCTATGTATAGGTTCGAAATTGTTTCTTACTTCTATTGTTGTGTGTTTATATTTATGTTTAATAATGTATCTCCGTGGTCTTGCGAGACATGACATTTCATTCCACTGTATGTCCACACATGTGGCGGAATGACAGTAAAGCTCGACTTGACTTGACTTAAGAAAGTGCTTATGATTTGTGGGGATTTCAAAAAAGAACAACGGGTGGATTTTTATCAATATAGGGTGGTTGTGTACACACACTGCCAAGACACATTTAAGTTCAAACACCATGTAAAAGTGAATTTTTGTTTCTGATGTCCCCTTCAAGTTACTTTTACAGAATAAAGTGGTTTAACAAACCTCATTGCTTGCTTTGGCAGGTGCCACCTGACCTTTAACCACTTCTTACATTATGCCTGTGAGTTTTCTATCCTAGAAGAGCCAGATGTTATGTTAGTGAGCATATGTGTGTGCGTGCATGTGAGTAGATGTGGTCAGAGATTAAAGGTGACCTATTATGCCACTTTTTACAAGATGTAAAATAAGTTTCTGATGTTCCCAGAATGGGTATGTGTGAAGTTCTAGCTCAAAATATATGGAAGCAGAATGATCTCATTAATAGTTCACGCAAAAGACGCTATGCACACATGCTTAATTCAATTCACATGCATGAGAAACAATTCACATGCACAAAAAAATATATATATATTCACAAAAACCCATTCAAGTGCATAAAATAAGAATATATATTCATAAAATATGTTTCACAAATGCAAAACACAATTCACAGATGTACAACTGTGTACAAAATCTTTGAATGTTTAAAAATCAGGAGTGTGTCACGGCCTGTGAATGTGTGAATGGCCTTGGATGTGTGTGAGTATTTTTGAGACTTTCCTGGCAGCGAACTCCTCTCAAGCGAGTCACTCATACTCTTTAGCCAATCAGATTTGAGCCTGTCAGTCGACCAATCATAACCCACCATGGGCGTGCTTACCTTGATGCTGACGTCATCAGCGTGAGACCACCGTTCCAGTTATGATTCAGGAGAGGTTTGTGCAGTTGATCGTTTTATTTCAGTTAACTAGCCAAGTAAAGATTTATCGTTTTACTTTTGCATGTTTACTTAAAACTTGGAAGTAAAATCGGTCGTTTAGACACTCGATAACATGAACAATGTAAACAAGAGGCTGCTATGAATACAGAAATGCAGCTGTCTTGTGTTAGCCACAATGTCTGGCCAAAATGAAGGAGTTATGCTCATTCTTTGCCCTGTTTTTGTTTAGCAACGCTGGGTGGCCACTGCCCAGCCTAGCTCCCACTTAAGCACTGACCCTGCCCTCATCATCATAGCTTTATGTAATGATGAATAGACCTCACAAGAACTCGGTGTTTGTACTTACCATTTGTGCAACAGGATGCAGTGTTCAATTAATACACACTAATTGTTTTCTTTGCATTTTTCAGGATTTAAACACTTTGGCACAACATCTGGATGACAGTTACAGACTTCATTCACATTAATCTTCATCTCTTTCATGTACATCACCTTTATGTATTAATGAGAGTTGTGGAATTTCTGCTGGTCAAAGACAGACTGATCATAAAGAAGAATGCAACAAAGATTATTCAGTAATCTTTATTCAGTTATTTTATCACTTTATCTCATGCTTCCTGCTCTTTCTGTATCTGCATCTCTTGTAAAAATATAAGAGTTAACATGCCAAGGTGTTAACTGCTTTGAATATCAGACCAAAACCTGGCACGTCCTGACAGAGAGAGATAGTGAAAGACTGGATCTTAAACATTTGATTAATTGACTTTTCACTTGATGTATTACACTGATACAATTATCATTCAGCCATAAAATTTACTTTAAAAGAATGCTAAAGACTCTAAATGGGACACTATACCAACCATTCAGTGTAACTGAGGTTTAAATACAGGTGAACTTTTAGCAGAGCGTCAAACTGGTATCGAGCCAATATCAGACCTATGCGAGAGACATATATTCAGCTGTGCTACGTTTGTACTCCATAATTGTCAAATCATATTTCATGTTACAGGCACATTGCAATTACTCATGGTCAGGTCATTTCATAGATATTTTATTCCCAAAGTATTCAGAAAACTTTAATAAACTTAAATTAATAAATGTTATACAGCAACTGTAACAACTGGCTTGTTTTGAATGTTTTAATTCTGACATAAAACCAGAACAACAAGAACATTTAACAATGTATAAAGCTTTACACCTTAAACATGTAAAAAGTTGTGGGGTCCTGTTATTAAAAAAAATAATAATAATAATGCATGACTTAAAAATCTGCTGAAACTGTCAAAAAGAATGGGTTGCAACATGACTGTTTTGAAAGAGTTACAGGTCCAAATGAAACTTCTGGATTCACATCATCACCTCATAGCTTGTGGTAGGGTCACGGGTGTCTCAGCAGCTACTTGTACATCATTAGCCTCACAATTCTGAAATAAATAGTATCTGCAGCATAAACAAACTTAAGTGAAATGTACATGGTCTCTAATGTGTTCATGTTATCACATTGTCATCAGCTGAATACAGCGGCACTCTGGACTTACAACAAGCTCTTGTGCTTTAATATTTTCAAACAAAAAGTAGCCTATATTTTCATAATCTTCTATGTCCCATCAGTAAAAACATTATTTTATGCTTTACACTGAGTTTCTGAATCTAATATCTTAATGTGGTATGGTATCCACGTGAATAATGATTCTTTATTAAATAAACATAAGAACTGATCAGTATTAAATCATAACACACTAAACAGTAGCCGCTGGCTTAACGTTACATTGTTCATGTTATCAAGTGTCTAAACGACCGATTTTACTTCCAAGTTTTAAGTAAACATGCAAAAGTAAAATGATAAATCTTTACTTGGCTAGTTAACTGAAATAAAACGATCATCTGCACAAACCTCTCCTGAATCATAACTGGAAAGGTGGTCTCGCGCTGATGACGTCAGCATCCAGGTAAGCACGCCCACGGTGGGTTATGATTGGTCGACTGACAGGCTCAAATCTGATTGGCTAAAGAGTATGAGTGACTCGCTTGGGAGGAGTTCGCTGCCAGGAAAGTCTCAAAAATACTCACACACATCCAAGGCCATTCACACATTCACAGGCCATGACACACTCGTGATTTTTAAACATTCAGAGATTTTGTACACAGTTGTACATCTGTGAACTGTGTTTTGCATTTGTGAAACGTATTTTATGAACATATATCCTTATTTTGTGCACGTGAATTGGTTTTTTGTGAATATGTATATTTTTTCGTGCATGTGAATTGTTTCTCATGCATGTGAATTGAGTTAAGCATGTGTGCATGGCGTCTTTTGCATGAATTATTAATGAGATCATTCTGCTTCCATAAAAATACCCCACAGATAATTTTTTATAGTTGTTAAAATTGACACTTTTATGGTATAAACCAGTAAAAGCCGTTTTTGTGTTTGTCCCTTTAAATGCAAATGAGCCGGTGCTCCCGGGCCCCTTTTCAGAAGCTTTAAGAGCTCATACCAGCAACAACAAAACAGGACAATCTCACACACTGAAAATGTCAGAAACTCTCTCAATTCAAGCGATCAACTTCACATTGCTTTCATATGCAATTTGTAACTACCACATTCCTATTTACGATCAGTCTGGTAGCACGTAAAGGGAGCATCAGTGAAAACAGGCAGAGACAATGGTAGCTTTAGCAACATTAGCCTTACAGAGTGCCAAGGATCTATTTCAGAAAGGCAATTTGGAAAACAAAATATGTTCGCGCATGAACCGTTGGTATTGATCTCTCTCCAGCAGCTACAGCAAGAAAACAGTAATGGCAGATTGCTGCTTCTCACTCAGGGCTGTGTTTATGCTAATAGGGCAGAGATCTTCACAGATGGGTGGGATTTCTCCCTACAGTGACATCAACATAGGGAGAAATCTGGAATCGTGTGTTCAGAGAGACTGCTTATGATTTATTGGGATTATAAAAAAATGAGTGGGTGGATTTTTACCATTATAGGCTAGTTGTTTTCACACACTGCCAGGGGGTAAAAAGTACTCAAAAATTATACTCAAGTGAAGTACAAGTATCTGGCCAAAAACAAACTTGAGTAAAAGTAAAAAAGTACAACTTTAAATTGTACTCAAGTATTAAAAAAGTAGAAGTAACCTAGCAAAAAAAAAGAAAAAAAAGAAATAAGATTCTTTTTTCATTATATTGAGCCATCCTCTCAAGTGAAATTGCTTAAAGGTGGCATATCATGAAAATATGACTTTTCCAGGTTTTAAGTGCTATAATCAGGTCTTAACATGCTAACTGTTCTGCCTTTGGATGCAATGACGAGCACAGAACAATATTTAGAGTCCCAGCCTCAGCCAATAGGGTCTGGCTGCAGACTTGCACTTGCATTTTCAGACTTGCACTCTCAGACTTGCACTCTCAGGCATAGATATGTATATGTAGATGCCTCATTTGTGACTGTTTCTATGGGCCGCTATACGTAAGCCGTCCGCCATATTGTAATGGTCAACTTGACGTCATTCACCACAGTAATCACTGAATATTCGAAAGATCCCACAATCCTTCACAGAACAACTCAAAGGCTCTTTTATTTAATGCTTTATTGACTCAATGCCACAAGAAGAAGAGGTATTACATATTCACATAAGCAAATTAACATTAGTTGCCAGAGAGAGAGAAAAAAATAAAGGAAGAAAATTACATAAATTTCAATGCTTTCAGAGCATTACATGTTTTCAATGCTTTTTTGTTTGTTCCAAGAGATTTACATATACAGGTGCTGGTCATATAATTAGAATATCATCAAAAAGTTGATTTATTTCACTAATTCCATTCAAAAAGTGAAACTTGTATAATGT
>JAFVLL020019985.1:0-17592 GCA_021397915.2 Tor tambroides | reverse complement strand
AGGCAATCGGGAGAACAGATCAAACATACAACAATACAATTATTCAATAACACCCCCCCCCCCACACACACAAAAAAAACATGTAGCTCCTAATCCTAATAATACATCAACATTACATCTTACTCATCACATTACCCTCACCCACACAACAGTTTTGATCACTTATTATTCAATAACATGACCGATAATGGAATTAGAGAAAATTTGTATCTATTCAGTTTACAGATTGGAACCCTATATCTCCTGCCCGAGGGCATCAGCTTATACTCTTTATGGAGAATATGGCTTGGGTCACCAATAATTTTAAGACTCTTCTTCCTAACAGACCTCTCAAAAATGTCTTGAAGAGAAAGTGGGGACAACATACCAATTATTCTTCCAGCTCTTCTAACCACATTTTGAAGTTGTGACCTAAGTTTAACAGTCAAATTGCCAAACCATATTGTAAAACCATAACATCGATTTAATAGTTGATCTGTAAAACAGTAACATGATACTTTTGTCCACCCCGTAAATTATATTTGAATTTAAAAGGCATAATTTCAGTTAGAGGAAAAAAAAGCTTTTGGCTTCTCTCCTGAGGCCACAAGAGGGCGCATCGAGCAAAATATAATCCACAGTTCTTCAAAGCAATAAAATAACACGACTGTCTTTGAAAAAAGTGCATAATGTTTAAAATAATGTTTAACCATATATAGTTAAGTTGCTTAAACAATTAGAAACAAAACAGCATCATGTATACACAGTTTAATACAAAGCACGGAAAACCAATCACAAAGAGTAACGTTACTTTTTTCATTTAAAAACATGAGATACAGTGGAACGGGGAAAGACCCATCCAGCTATACATTTTTGAGACATGTTTTTTCAAAGTTGAACTTACAATAATTTTATATGGCTTTCTAAATATCCGACTCTCTTTTGCGAGATGCGAGTGCAACAGTGATAGATGTCCCTCTAGAAAATGCGTAAAATAAGCGTTCTGTGTGAACGGCTTGGTTTCAGTTTTGACGTAAACAACATCATCTCCGCATTGATATTCTCTTTTTCCGCAGTATTTTGAATGAACAGCAGCCCTAGTTGAGACTAGTTCTGCAGTCCTCAGTCTAGTAATTCAGACAGCCTACCAATCATGTTTAGTTTTGCACATCCCAAGTATGTAAGAAGTAGAGAATGGGCTGTGGACTTCTGTTTAAGGGTGATTCATCTGCAAGCTAATACATGAAGAGTAAAGACCTTTCCACACTAAGTGCGAAAAAGTGAAATGAATTTCAGACGCGATGACGCGCTGGAATAAAACAACAGCTTCCTATGGATGCTTCCACATAGACCGCGAACATTCGCGCACCGAAAATGCGAATGTTTTTTTTTTTTTTGTTCAGTCCAACGAATCTTTTCAGTTTCGCAAAGCAAAAACACGGGCCGTCCAATAAGATTTGAGCTGAAAAAAAAAAAAAAAATCATGAGTTAAATCGTGATTAATCGCAACTTAATCACACATTTTTATTTGTTCTAAATGTACCTTAAATTAATACTTTTAATAGGTTTTTAATACTTTTTAAAAAATATTTTACATTTTTAAAGGGGTCATATGATGCTTTTTTTAAAGATCATTATGTTGTGTATTTGGTGTAACAGAATATGTTGACATGCTTTAATTTTCAAAAAACACATTATTTTTCAAATACTGTACATTATTGTAGTTCCTCTATGCCCCACCTCTCTCAAACGCGTCGTTTTCTACAAAGTCCCTCTTTCCGACAAGCGCAGTCTGCTCTGATTGGCCAACTGACCCAGTGCATTTTGATTGGCTGAACACCACAAGCACTCGTCGGAAATGTAACACCCCTTACCATAATCACAAGCTTCATCTTTCAAAATAAATGTAAAGACAGTTAATAATGTTCTTAGTTTTCCATCAGTTCAAGCCCAAAAGGGGAACAGAGTCGTGTGACAGTCCGCGATTAAGAAAGCTGACTCCACTGTGATGTGAACCTGTCTCTCTCTCTCTCTCTCTCTCACACACACACACACACACACACAACTCACAAAATTCCGCATTTGAACAGTCAATAGCAAATACTTGAACTAATAACAAAACATACTTACAGTCGCTGATTCAGAAGCACCAGATTGTCATAGCAAAGTCAGAATTACCTCTCTAGGTTCAATAAACAGTGATGCGTCATAAAATGCATTGCTGTTCTGTAAGTAAGTAATCTTAATGATTCCTAAATGCATCTACTTTCGGCAGGCCAAATAAAGTGCTTTTGCTTTCGCCTAGAAACACACAGTGTCTCCCTGACATGACTGCATCAACACTACTGCGGTTACTGAAACCACGCCTTCTTTCTTCGCGTGAACATTTGGGCGGCATTAAGCAAATATTTCCACATCGTGACGTAGAGATGTGGGGGCATGTTTGAACGAGCTGTTTTAGGGGGGCGTGGCAGAGTCTTAACTTTGATAAAGAATATCTCTTTGGTTTTGAGTCTTTAGTCTTTGTAACTTCAGGGATCTTATCTATGCACAATCAGCTTGTAACACTCCAAAGAGAAAGGAAAACTTGAAATTGCATCATATGACCCCTTTAATACTCTAATCAACATGGGCATGGACAAATATGGATGCTTTATGCAAATGTATGTTTATTATTATTGAAACCATAGTCAACATAGAGCATGAAGACATGTTTCATAGGTCATAGATGTTTTTCAAAGAACTTGTTCATGTCTATTAGACACATGAAAAAAGAAATACCAGGTTCCCAATTCCCATTACTTCTCTTTTTTGCACTGAGCAATTTACTTAAACAAACCTGTTTACATTTTTGCATGACAGGGCAGCTCACTTCTTCTGAACATGCAAAATGTACATTTATTATTTATTATTAGATTTGTTTTCCTCTCTGTGCCCACATACTGTATTTTGATGAAGCTAAATTCTCAATAAAACTGTTTTCATTGATATATTTTACTGTTTCTGTTGTCAGACAACGGAATGAATATGAAATAGTGACTGAAACATGACTCATTAAGACTACATAACCAGCTCTCCCTTCCAAGATGTTAATCTGCACAAAAATCCTGATAATCGAGCCGTTGTCTGATGAAATCAAATGCACATAAGATAAAGATAAGCTGTGCTGTGATTTCAGGTATACTTGCATGTAAAATTAGAGAAGCAACTTAATATGTGTTTAACTGAATCTCTGCTCCTCTCCACCGTTCACTGAACAGAGAAGACACAAAGAGAGAGAGAGAGGTGTGTGCGCGCACTGGGAAAGCAAGACCTCGCGCTGCAGTACCGGCAAGTCTCAGAAACTAAATAAGGTTTGAGCGCTTTTTTGAAGGGAAAAAAAGTTGCTAAAGGGGTCTGCAAAGTCGCTAAGTTGGCAAAACTGTGCATCTCCATTTCTCCAACTATGGGCTATAGGCCACAGTTCAAACAGAAAATGCGCGCTGCGTTAATCGCGTTAATAAAATTAGTGCTGTTAAAATGAATTTGCGTTAATGCGTTAACGCGTTAACTTTGACAGCCCTATTTTCTACACATGAAATATGAAAGCAAATAGACATGATTATGACAATATATTTTCTGTATGTGTTTTTTGTATGTGTTTTGTATGCAGCTCATGGTATTTTTTTTATAGCTATAAAAGATGTTTGACAAATATTAGCAGTGTAGCGTTATTAAACATACAAAGAGTGCATGTGTCTGCTTATTATAGAATCAAAATCAACTATAAATCACAATCAGAAGTTATTACAAGCACTCAATGATGGTTTAAAGTGGGCAAGCAAATACATTAATTATTAAATACATTGTTGTGTAGCTTGATGCTAATTGTACTTATTATATTTTATGATGTAGCCTATTCTTGTAAGCATTATAGATAGTTTGTGTTTCTGGTATAGAATCAAACTTTGTTCATCTTAATTTAGATGTTAAATCCATATAAGAGATACATATCTGAGGAAAAATGCATTGGATGGCGCCACCTAGCGTGCAGGCGTGAATTAGCAGAAGGCGAGCATTCGTTTCGCGTTTGGTGTGAAAGCACCGTTCGTTGGCGATTCGCCTCGCTTTTTTGCATCGCGCTCAGTGTGGAAAGGCCTTAAGTAACCCAAGAAGGAAGCAGAGCTATTAGCATTTCACCCTTGATCAGACAATCTTATACAATAGAAAAACACAGCTGTACAGTCATTTTGTGTAATAATGAAGTGCTTTTTTATTTATTGTGTCTTTGGTGGTTAATACTTCACATTTTTCAGTTTGGTACAGTAATTAAATTGTGTGTGACTATAAAATGTGACTGTCCACAGCGCTACACTCTGAGATTAAATAGATAGTTCATCCAAAAATAAAAATTCTGTCATCATTTACCTATTCACCCTGATGATATTCCAAACCTGTATGACTTTCTTCAAAATATTTTCTTCTGTTCTGCATCTCCATTTTCCACAGAGGAAAATGGGTGATTAAATGATGACAGTTTTCTCTTTGGGTGAACTATCCCTTTAAATGAACAAATAAATAAAATGTCTATTACACATCCCCCGCGCAGTGACGTCATATCACAAGCTGCCGTTTTGAGTGCTTGTCAGAAAACAGTGCTTGTCAGTGTGTGCATGCATTTTCTTTACAGATTTCCTGTCTATCTGACAGAAAGATGGAAGGTCTGCCCTCTTAATCCCAGACAAAGAGTCAGTGTGTACACTGACCACACAAAACACTGTCTGACTCTGCACACAGGCCAAGTTCCTCTTTGACCCTGTTTGAAGTCTAGTGGACCATCAGCATTTAAAAAAGACATTGTGACTCGTACAGTATGTACTTGAACAAATGAATTCGCTTTTTTTTTTGTTGACATTATAAACATTGCATAAAATGTATTTATGTAACGTAAATGGCCTGGCTTAGTTAACTGTAGTAGTGCTTGCAACCCCAAACTCATTTTGTCAGCGTCACAGTCTGTTTATGCTCTATGCTCTAATGACTCCTTCATTGTCATTAAATTTTTTCCGTCAGTTAGCTTCCCTTTATCTTTTAGGTCTGAATCATTGTTTTGGCTTGTTCCACTGTGTAAGCACATTTTCATTCTTGCTGTAATATTTCCTAATCCTGTGTCAAGAATTGTGGGGACTCTGGTGCCATGAAATCAGTCTTTGTTCTTTCCCATTCATGTCCGCAGGGTCAGGCATGAAATACCCTTGCAAAAAAAGTGATTCCTCAGTGCAAACATTTGACAGTTTTTTGACAGTTTTCTTATGCACCATCAAACAAACCCAAAGTTTGTTTGAAAATGTATGGCTTTTGTCCAACTCTGGGATGTTTTGTATGAATGAGGTAGGAAGCAGGCATGCATGAAGTCACGGTGTCACTCAGCAGGAGAGGTCTAGTACTTGTTAGTGTCCAGTCCGAGTCCCTGCTGTCCACAGTGTGGTCTGTTGTCAGATTTAGAGGAGGGCGATTACTGAGTATGTTTCAGACAGCACAGTGTGTATCAGTTTTCTTTCCCCACTGCCTGCTTGTATGCTGTGTGCACAGCCAGTCTTTACACAACAAAACCAATAGTTTTCACTCCAACTGTTTGTGTCAGGTTGTCTAGCCACCCGTTTAAATTCATTTATTCAGTTGCAGAATATTTACAATTTGTTACATGTATTGATGCAATAATATAGAGGATTCACATCAGCACAACCTCACAGGTGTTCACCGATTTCATGGTTCAAAACAGCAGCCTTGAGCATTCCTAATGGCACAGTATAGAGAAAACACACACACATACATTTGATGTTGAATCTTTTTTTTTTAATGCATTTATGCTCAGATTTTTATCTGTGTGGATTTTGCCTTACAGTTTCCCTGGAAACCATTTCACTCTACACTGTAAAAAAATAATATTCTACATCTCTCAATAAAATTGTGACAAAAGATTACAAGCAATATTATTAATTAATTTCAACAAACAAGAATTGAGTTAGAATTAATCAAATGAGCTTCATAAGTCAACCATTTAAAATGTGTAACTGAAAATAACACACAAGCAAATTAGGTGAGATAAAAAAAAAGGTTTACTGGACAAAAAACAAAACAAAAAACAAAACACTATGATAATGAAATTATATTATTTTATGAAATTATTTTGATTAAATTATTTTGACATAACACAAAATAAAAGTTGATATTATTAATAATATTGAGTGGATTAATTATAACAACGTAATTTAAAGGGGACCTATTATGCTCCTTTTTACAAGATGTAAAATAAGTCTCTGATGTCCCCAGAGTATGTATGTGAAGTTTTAGCTCAAAATACCCGACAGATCATTTTTTATACCTTGTTAAAATTGCTACTTTTAGGGTGTGAGCCAAAACGCTCTGATTTTGTGTGTTGGTTTAATGCAAATGAGCTGGTGCTCCCGGAGAAGAGGGTGGAGGTTCAAGAGCTCCAGCTCCCACATTAGCAGTGCTAGCCTTTGCAAATAAACATTCCACGATTAGTACAAGCCTGTTATCTTTACAGAAACTGATTATACTGTGCATAATAAATTTGCATTTATGAATTGCACAGACAGGGAGCACAGCACGATAAAAATAACAACATAGCTGGTCTCATGGTGCATGGCATGCTGTCACAAACTTTATAAGTCCCACTCGTGATTATGAGCTCAACAAACTCAAGCGATCGACTCTCATTGCTTTCATCTGCAACTTTTAACTACCACATTCCTATTCACGATCATTCGTGAAGACAGCACCAGTGAAAACAGACTTAGACAATGGTAGCTTTAGCATCATTAGCCTTACAGAGTGCCAAGAAGCTCTTTCAGAAGGGCATTTTAGTAAACAAACGCGTGAAAATTACTTTGTCTGGAGCTGACTTTCGCGCACGAAGTGTTGGTATTGATCTCTACACGTATTGGGGACTTTACCGATTTTTTTCAGGGACGCTTCCTTAGACAATGAAACTTAACCACAGTGTCCTCACCGGCTCAGATGAGGGGAGATTATGGCGACTCCTATGTTCATTAGTGCATCCCAAAACTCAACACTTGAAAAGCCTCTTTGGTGCTGACATTGTATATCTCCAGCAGCTACAATAATCAATAAAGTTAATGGCGGAGGCGGATGCAGCTTCTAACTCAGGGCTGTGTCTCTGCTTATAGGGCAGCGTCTCTAATGGGCGGGACTTTTTCCCCTCGGTGACGTGAGCAGAGGGAGAATCTGAAACAGCTCTTTCTGAGAGACTGTTTATAATTTTTTTAGATTATAAATAAATGAGTGGGTGGATTTTTACCATTATAGGCTGGATGTTTTCACACACTGCAGCCACACAACTGTGTTCAAACACCTTATAAAAGTGATTTTTGCATAATAGGTCCCCTTTAATTAAATCTGATTTCAGGTATGAATAACAAATAGACATCAAATTTAAACTAAGAACTTTTTTTTCCAACAAAATTTACAATCATTTTTAATTAATTTCCACAAAAACAACAACAACAAACTGTCCAAAAAACAAGAACACAATTTTGTTCAATAAAGCTTACAATTTTAAATTTCATGAAATCTACAAACCCACAGAATGACTTTTTACAGTGTTTTTACAGAATGACTTTTAACTCATTCAGTTCTCTTTTTGGTGTGATGTGCCATCGTTTACATTTACAACCCGTTTTTCTTTTCTAAACCCCTTTTTTCTTTGGTAGTTTCCCTAGGTTTTGTAGTTTCCCTAAGTTCACTAAGCCTTCCACAATCACAAGGTTCTCTATCAGTTTTCCAAGCCACACTAGGTTCTTTAGCAGTTTCTAGAGAATGTTCCACCCTCAGAGAAAGAGAGCCGGTTTTATAGCCGTTACTTTTTCGTGCCGAAGAAGGATGGATGTTTATGATCTGTTTTAGACCTGAGGCATCTGAACTATGCTCTGTTGAGGAGCAGATTTCAGTTGTTGATATAGAGGTGGATTTTGTCGCAAATTCAACCAGGTGACTGGTTTGTCATGGTAGATCTGACATATGCTTTATGCTATTCTGATCATCCAGTGACACAGGAAATTTATGAGGTTCGATTTTGGGGGAAAGCGCTCTGCTGAGACTCCGGGGTATCCATGTGCTCAGTTACCTCACACGACTGGCTAATTTTGGCTCAGTCAGAGGGGCTGCCTTTGCAGCAATGAGATTAAGGTTTCAGCCATATGGAAGGCTTAGTTCTTAGGCTAAACCTCCAGAAGAGCGGTCTCCTCTCAAAGCGGCAGACCATTTTTCTGGGAGTGGATATGGACTCAGATATGATGCAGGCACACTTGTCTCTCACTCGTGTTGCTTTGCGCTGCACTTGCCTGTCTCTTTTCCTCTTTTACCAGTCTGCCGCAGAAAAGGGGTCTCACACTTATGCCTTAGGGCCATTGCTGTATGATAACAACCTTGGTTCTTGTCACAGGGTGTTTCCTATGGAGTGTTCATCATCAAAATCTGATCATGATGGATACCCCCCTGATGGATTGAGGTGCTGTCTACAACAGCCTTCAGTTTGGAGCGACTAGCATCATTCATGGGACATAAATTGCCTGCATCTACGTCCGTGCCATCAGCCAGTGATTGCTCAGACTGTAGTTAGGCTTCAGACAATCAGTACCACTGATCAGTGTTCCCATAGTGCAGTGGTTTTAAAACTTGTTTAAGAGCGACCCTTTTTTTTTTCTTTTTAAATTAACACATCCCATATATACAACTATTTACATGCATAAATTAAAGCAGATAGATAGATAGATAGATAGATACTAGGACAGGGCGATATATCGAACGCGATATGCATACACATCTCGTCAGTAAAGCCGTTCCTTGTTTAGCGGTAAATCTCCATCACCTGCTTTCAAATAGAGCGGCATTTAATACACAGAGCTGTAGTTCACTGACAAGCTAGGCAATATCATGTTCATTATCGAAGGCAATATATCTGCGATAATGAAAGCGATATTGCGTAGCTTGTCAGTGAACTACGGCTCTGTGTATTAAATGCCGCTCTATTTGAAAGCAGGTGATGGAGATTTACCGCTAATCACGGAGCCGGCTTTACTGACGAGATGCGCATGCATATTGCGTTCGATATATCACCCAGCCCTAAGATACATACATACATACATACATAGAAGCAGGGCAGGGCCTGTGGAGCGAATGTTAATGAGCAAGTCCCACGGAGGAGCTCTGGAAAGCTCTGGCTCTGTTCCAAAATCAAATCACTGTTGGTCCTTCTGAAATTAGTGAGGGTGATTTAACAATCATGCTGATCTATTTTGACATCATATTTTGTCCAGTCCATTGTTATGATTATTACTATGTCAAATACTGCGATTTCAAGAGGGAATCACCCATTTATGTGTGGGTGTCACTCCCCAAACTTTGTAGTGTGTAAGCCACATTGATCCTTTGAGCATGAAAAACAAAACTTTTATTCAAAGTCTGAATGGATTATATGTAGCCAAGAAAGCAAGCAAAGAGTGTTCTCTTTATAATCACTGAAAAGCTGTGACAAATTTCAGTTTATCGCGATCTCAGAAAATTCCATTTTAATCAAAGTATCTCTCTACACTGCACAATTAATTTCTTATTTACGGCATCTATACTTTGTTCATTATATTAAGAGAATTTGCGAGCTTCCAGAACTCAGGACTGAACAAAAACACTGGGATTTTGAGCAGTGAATGGATTCTGACTAACTTAAATGCCTCTTATTGGCCAGTGCATTCCAGAAATCAACAGATATGTCTGCCATTGGCTACGTTGGTCAATACTGCAAAAACACATAAATAGAAACCTTTGATGCTCTTCAGAGTGCAAACACAAAAGGACTGCTGGGGAGTCTGCTGTGAGGCAGCTGCTGCTTACTTTCATTTTGTTGTTTTTGTTTATTTTGTTATTAAAGTTACGTTTGCCGGTTCCCGCTTCCTCCTTCCCTGACTGTTGAAGCTTTAAAAGTAGCATCTCAAAGTGCTTTACATACATATAAAAATTATAAAATTAAAAGACACACACAAAAAGTACAGGCAGTAAAAAAAACTAACCCAAAAATACAAAGCCAATATAATAAAAGACAAAGTAATCACATAAAAGCTACCCTAAAAAAGTAAGTTTTAAGGGACAATTTAAAAACACTAAAAAATTCTGCATTCCTAATCTCAGAGGGCAGGGAATTCCACAATTTAGGAGCCAATGAAGAGAAAGCCCGATCACCCATTGTTTTTAGCTGAGTTGTTTGAACAGTTAAAAGACCAGCTTCAGAAGAGCATAGAACACGTGCAGGGGTGTAGGGGGTTAAAAGCTCTGACAACTGAGGAGCCAAATTATTCAAGGCCTTATAAGTGAGCATGATAATTTTAAAATCAATACGAAAATTGACAGGAAGCCAGTGCAGTTTTTCCAAGATAGGTGTAATGTGTTCCCTTGCACTGGTCCTAGTCAGAATTCTAGCAGCTGAATTTTTGTACCAACCAGGGTTGTTCCGATTCCGATACTAGTATCGGAAATTCCACCGATACCACAAAAAATTCTGGCATCGGTATCAGTGAGTACTTGTACCCATGTACCGATCCGATACCATTTTCTTACAAGACCTATAGTTATGCCCACTAGCTTTGCTTAACACTGCAAATCGGAAATCAGTTCTTCTTCGCTGCTCAGAATGCAAACACAGGAAGTTGTGCTGTGTTGCCACAAGCAACCACTATTTAGAGCAGTGATTTTCAATCCTGTTCCTCGGGACCCACTGCTCTGCACATTTCGCATGTCTCCCTTATCTGACACACTCATTTGAGTTCATGGAGCTCTTTCCTAATGAGCTGATGATCTGAATCAGGTGTGTAAATTAGGGAGACATGCAAAATGTGCAGAGCTGTGGGTCCCCAGGAACAAGTTTGAAAACCACTGATTTAGAGCAGCGAAGAAGAAATACAAACGTGCAAGCCTAGCACACTGCCAGTAAATCACTCGCATATGCGACTAAATCTTCACCCTGGGTGACTAAATGATGTCTAATATTAGCCACTGGCTAATAAATGCTCAGATTTTACTCGTCAGTGTGTGAGTTGGAGGCTATGTATAAGTTTAGCACAGATATATTGTCACTCACCTGTATTTGACGTACAGTAAGCTCTAGTGTGAAGCACATGACTCGCCATCGCTTTGCTTTTTTCTCACACGCAGAGAGAGTGAGAGAGTCTTACATGTAGCGGGTCAATTCTGCATGGTATGTAAACGATATTCTTTGTTGTATTTTCCTGTCAAAATAACGGAGTTCCTTTGGAATTCTTCAGCTTTTAAGAACTGCCGCGTTCTCCGGTAGTAGGTGGAGCTAATGCGCAAACGACAATCTCATTGGCTGGCGCTCACCTATCATCATCCCTGTTTTGATTTCAGCAAATCAGTTAATGCAGACAACGTGATTAATATTCATGAATCCAGCAGCTCATTAATCCTTAGTGCGTTTTCTATTGTTCTTAGTAGAATTCATAGTATGATTATTATCTTATCAGTATTATTGATAGTTTTTCCCCCATTTTTTACAGAAACACTGAATGACCAAAAAAGCACCACCACCAGTCCTAAGTTCAGTTAAAATGACTAATATGCATTCATACATGGTTACCAAGTTTTAATTCTAATTGCTAAAGTTCTATCATCAAATAAAACTTGATTATCATAATATATTTATAATGCTTGACTGATTAAAATAGTGATCTATAGTGTCAAAAGTGGTACTAAGATAAAGAAGAATCAGTATAGATGGACAGCCAGAATCAGAAGCCATTAACAAGTCATTAGCGACCTTAACTAACGCTGTTTCAGTGCTGTACAGTTTACGGAATCCAGATTGAAGTGGCTCAAAAATATCATTAGAAGAAAGATGAGAAAGCAATTGAGAAGCCACTATTTGTTCTAAAATTTTAGCTAGGAATGGAACATTAGAGACGGGACAGAAACTATTCAGGTTGTCCATGTTGTTAGTTTTTGGTACAGGGGTGACAGCAGCAATTTTAAGTGCTGCTGGCACAACACCAGTGCACAGGGAGTCATTGATAATACTCAAAACAACAGGACATAAGGAATCAAAACATGATTTGAACAGACAAGATAGTACCGGATCAACTCTGGAAGTCGTAGCTTTCATTTTCGAAACCACATTACAGAGAGACTGGGAGACATGAATAACGAAGTTGGAGAGAGAAATACCAGAAAATACAGAAATGGTTTTTTTTTGTGCATTTTTTGCCTTTATTGTGATAGGACAGATCAGATATGACAGGAAGCGAAGTGGGAGAGAGAGAGAGAGAGAGAGAGAGAGGGGCCAATTTAAAACAGCTGAAGGGCAGCACAGCACGGTAAAACTTCTCGAGAAAGAACCGGGCGCGGAGAACAATTAATGCATCAACTTCTACTGTTGAGTCTAGTGCCAGTGGATTAGAGACCTGCTCTCCCGCGGGACCCAATGCAACAGAGTGTGGTTCAGGACAAGACTTAAAAGGATAGTTCACCCAAAAATGAAAATTCTGTCATTAATTACTCACCCTCATGTTGTTCCAAACCTGTAAGACCTCCGTTTATCTTCGGAACACAAATTAAAATATTTTTGATGAATTCTGAGAGCTCTCTGACCCTCCCATAGACAGCAATGTAATTACCACAATCAAGATCCGGAAACGTAACAAGGACATCGGTAAAATAATCCAAGTGACATCAGGGGTTCAACCGTAATTTTACGAAGCTACGGCATTACTTTTTGTACACAAAGAAAACAAAAATAACTACTTTATTCAACAATTTGTGTCCTCCGTGTCACCCTAGCGCCATTTTGGAGAGTATCCACTGAACATAAACAACGTATGCTGTTCAGTGTCAGCTGCGCCACACGGCTACGTTGTTTTCATTCAAATCAAAGCCTAAACAATGTAGAAAACATATTTGCATGGCGCAGAGTTTCTATTTATATCGTGTTTGCAGCGTTGCACAATGTTGATTTCTGGAACACACTGGCCAGTCAGAGGTGTTGGAATCCACTCACCGCACAAAACGCAGGAGTTCCTGCCCAGTGCTGAAATTTGCGTGCTCACGAATCCTCTCATTATAACACACAAATTGTATACATTATGAAAGATTCATTATGCATATATTTATTGTGTTATAACAGAGCTTTGTGAGACTGCGATAAACTGAGATAAAGGGAGCACCCTTTGCTGCCATTCTGCCATGCCAAACCATGTACGCAGCAGCCTATGCTTGCATTTAGTTGAAAATAATAGTGGTTTGTGAATGTTATTGCTTAAATAACAAATATTCATCGGTGTATGAATAGCACACTGTATAATGTATAATACAAATGTATAAATACATTTTCAGGGTAACTTGCACAACACTGGTCCGCTCTGATGCAGTGTCTCATTCCTTACTCAGGGAACTAGGGTTACATACGTTCTTTAGCGGGTTGTATGCGTTCTCTAGCAGGTTTTTTAGGTTTTCTAGGTTTGATATGTTTTCTAGCAGTTTCTATAGATTATTTTATTATCTCAAGCAGATTATCTTTATCCACCTTGTTCTTAATAGGTTTTATAGTTTTTCTAGTTCCACAAGGTTGAGAGATGCGCCGGTCGACTGGCCATCAGTCGGAAATGTGTTTTGCCCCAAACGTGATCAGTGTATTATTTCAGCAGAACTATGTTTTCCAGACTTACACACAAACTGCATTGCAATCATTTCCCAAAATGTGATTTGTTTGATAACATTACTAACCAGTTTGGCCTGTAATAGAGAAAATAAATATCTTATTCATATACTCTTTCATTCTTTCTGGTCTCTTGCTAAAAGAAAATGAAATCGAAATTGGCCCATTTGCTTGTAAAAAAAATTAAAAAAATAAATAAATAATTGTCAATCAGAAAAAAACATGATCGGTGTATCCCTGACTAGGCTTTCTATTTAGTTCTCTAGGGACACTAGGTTTCTATCAGGTTTAAAAGGTCTATCAGGTTTACATCTTGATTCTCAAGATGTTATCATTTATATGCGAAATGAACAGGTTCAGAGTCAAAGAAAATTCAGTCATAATTTACTCAGACATGAATATGATTTCTTTTACAATACCTTTCTGTTTTTGTGCTGATTCTCCTGATGCATGTTTGTTTTCTACACCTTCCCCTCTCACCCACTGCATGCATGCAACCGGATATAATGTCCAGATGGATAAGGTCCATTCTTCTGTTTCTCTCTCCTGTTTGAGTCCTCCACTTCCTCCTAACCTGAGTGTGCCAGGGGCACCAACTGAGATGCATGTGGGTATTGCCTGACATTGGCACAGTTCTTTTAGCCAGCATTCAAACCTGCCAGTGGGTATGCCATACTCTCTCTCCTTCTTCCTCACCATCTCTCTCCCCACCTCCTTTTGCTTTTTCTGTGTATTTGTTGATCTAATTTCCAGTGTGATTAGTGGTTAAATACCCCCCCCCCCCCAAACCTGATTTATGCTTCCCTGCCTTCAAGTCCGCTAATGTATGTCCAGGCTGGTGTCAATGTCTAAATGGCTGTTCTACATTTTGCCTTCATGATGGCTTTCTGTTTGTTGTTTCTTATGAAGTTAAACAGTAGACCTAAATCCTGTAATAGACCAGACCACCTGATGTTTTATACCACTCAGTCAACACAAAGTGGTTCTGTTCGGTTTTAAAGGAGACATATTATGCCCCTTTTTACAATATTTAATATAAGCCTCAGGTGTCCCCAGAATGTATCTGTGAAGTTTCAGCTCAAAATACCTCACAGATCATTTATTATATCATGCTGAAAATGCCTATTTTGAGTGGAAGCAGAAACATGCTGTTTTCGTGCATGTCTCTTTAAATGCAAGTGAGCTGCTGCTTCCCGCCCCCTTTTCCAGAATAGAGCTGCACCATTACCACTAGTACCTGATTTAAAAACAAAAACAAAAAAAATCTGTTTTGGTTCTGATCATCATGTTTATCGCTCTGAAATCATGCGTTTTTAACCATATTAGTTCAAGCTTCTGATATACAGTTTTCTGAGTGCACACATTCTGGGAAAGAAATTGCATGTTTATATTAGATCTGTGTGGCAGCAGCAATTACAGTAAATAAATCAATAAATCCACTGTTCTCTTGTCTTCTCTGAGGCTGGGACTCTAAATAGTGTTCTGTGCTTGTCTGTGTAGCCAAAGGCAGAACAGTTAGCATGTTTTGCTCAAACCTTTGCCATGGCGTTAGAACTGGTACACCATTGCTGCTTGCGAAATCAAAATGACGGTGCCGTGAGTGGAAACTTTCAGATTAAGGGGCGGTAATATTATAATGAGATCCCTTTGCAACATCACAAGGGGAGCGAAACGACGTGCTCGTTTTTTCAAATGCTTGCAGAAAAAGGCACTTTTATAACACTTAACCTGGAAAAGTCAGATTTTCATGATATGTCACCTTTAATGTCTCGCCTGAGTGGTATTTATATGTCATAATGGCACTGGGAGCTGCAGATAGATAGAAGCTTCTATTTTGTGTACTTGTGTCATACAGATTTTTGAAATTCTTCTTTTGTCTATATTGAAATCCCACTTCCACAGTATTCCATATAGTGACTATATCTTTTTAAGCCCTTCACTGTTATTAGTTGTTCAGTCTTCTGATTCTGACTTTCCTCAGCAGGAGTCCTTTCACAGAGATTCAGGTCCTCAGAAAGAGGACTAAGTGAATATTAAGCTGCTTGTTTTGTAACAGTGAATGTGACGATTAATAATGAATGTCTTTTTGCAATCATAAAAACAGGAACAAACTTGAAAGACAAAGACAAAATCTAAAAAGCCCTATATATTTAGATCCACACAAAGAAATAAAACCATGCTTGCATACCTATAGTGTAGTGAATGTGAAAGGTGTGTTTTAGGTGATTGGTGATTTAAAAAGACTGCTGATTAACATTGGCAGTATGATGTCAGGCAGATGGTGTTTATGGGTAGAAGGATTTGAAGAAGGATTAATGCTTATTTGTTGTTCTGGCTTTGCCTCCCTTGCAGTTACCACTAAATGAAAATTGGCAACTGCAATCGTTGGCTTAAATGTTCTACTAATCCTCTTTATTATTCATATTGCTTGTGCTCCCAGAAAACACTTGTTGGCAGAGAGAATGTAATTGTGTGAAATAAGAGTACTGTGCTCATCACATAATAACCAATATATGGGAATGAAACTGAGTTGATCAGTTTGACATTTTAACTTTCAGGCACATTAGACTACTGCTTGTTGAAAAGTACATTTTGTGCTGTTTATGCAGACTATTTTCAATGGTTCCAGTGTAGTTGCTTGGCTCGGAATTCATTCTCTTTGTATGCGGTTCATCGTAGCCTAATTCAGTTCCAAAAATATGGCCACATTTTTCAGCGAGAGGCAAAAAAAAAAGCATCAGGGCCCATGCAGCATATGATTGAGTTCTGTTGATGGATATGTTCCTCCTTGTATGTTTGTAAATAAAATGTTCTAATTCAGAAATAAACAATTTAAAGTTCATTTTGTGTCCACTTGACATGAAATAAAATACCTGATTTAATGAAATATTACAAGTCTAACATATTTTGCCAATAATGATGTAAATAAACAATGGTAGAGTTAAATGCTATGTAGATAGGAACTATAAATATACTTATGTCATTGAACACTGAAATGTTGATGAAAGAGTTTAATTGCAGATGGACTTTTTATGCAGTATCTGTTTCTGGTATGTGGAATCACATTGTTAACATAGCAACATGCTAACATCAAACTGTTAAAAGCAATTGTGAGGCGAGCCACTTTTAAGCTTATTTGAAGTGGTTGTGTCCATTAGTGATGCGCGGATGGCGGTTATATCCGCGGGCGCTGCTGATAATCCGCGAGTCGGGTGAATTGGGTAATAAAAAATACATTCTAATTAATTGGGGGTGGATGAGATAAATCATTAGTGATGCAAATATTCTCTAAAATATGAACGTGTTTTTAATCCATTTTTTCATTAGGCAGACAGAGACACAAATTTCATTTTTGTGTGTTTTCGCCTGTTTGGGAAGTTGCAGTGACATAAACAGTGACATTCCAGACAAAGTTTGATAGTATAGGCTAATCCGGCCAAATAAGAACTTTTATAATTTTATAATTTTTTTATAGTTAAGTTTTATAATTAAATGTTAAAAGTAAGGATGCACAGATACCGATACTGAGCTCCTGTACTCGTACTCGTTAAAATGCCCCGATACCAAACACCGATACCACACAGCATGTGATAAGTGCCATATTCAGATAAAGAAACATGACAACAGAACAACAGACAGTAGAATGGAGTTATTAGAGATTAAGGATGTCTACGAAGCAGATGTATGCAATGAATAATGTTAAACATTCAGTATTAATGCCTTTATTTCTGATGTGCGCGAGCTGAAAAGCAAAGCGCTGAGTGAATTGAGCGCGCGCCTGCGCAGATGCGCGAGCTTGTCGAGTGAATATCCCTTTCTCACAGACATCACTGGAAAGTTTGTAGTTTGGTCGGATGTGTCAAAAACAAGTAAGC
>JAFVLL020019984.1:0-29652 GCA_021397915.2 Tor tambroides | reverse complement strand
TTCTGCTCTTTGAGCGTATGTGTGTTCAGGGGGCGTGGCTTTGGACGGCGATTGCAGGGAGGGTGGGACATTCGCTTTCAGTGCTATCAGGCTAAAGTTAGCATTTTCCGAGATCTCCAACGGCACCTTTAAACCATGGCAACCACAAATTAACAATGGTTATCACTTGAACTTCCATTTTCCTTTTTAGTCTCTTCATTTTCCCTGACATCTCTCTGTCCCTTATTTGTATGTTTACTTTTTTCACTATTTTTTTTTCTTCAACACATCTCCACCTTGTTGCAAAACAACCACCTCATTATAATTGTTTTGCACATAGTATATTTTTATTTTAGAAAAAAAATAAGTATTACATTAGGACCATATGTTATTGTTTTATCTTACCTAAATGTCAAAATTGGTACAATAATAGCTACATCCTGAATATATCTTTATAGAAAAAATCTTAACACTGAACATGTTTTTGCATTATCATGGGTCATGTTTTGTCCTAGAAGGAAAATTAACCATGGTGTTATTAGGCCTATGGTAAAAGTTACCATGTTTTTTGGCAGACTGATTACCAGTTGTATAACCAGAGTTTTACTACAAATACCATGGTGAACTAGATATAGTGTAAAACCTTGAATTATTTTGCACGCCTCAGCTTAGGGATTTAAACTTTTTTATGTGATGATGATGATGATCATACAAAAAATATTGTTGCCCGTGGTTTCAAATTTTGTTGTGGGTTTATGGGATGGCCTGGATGAGTGTGAGATTTCCCGGCCTGTAATTTTGTCCCAGTCCGCCCCTGAATACTTCCATAATCCATAATAATGCTTCCATGAAAAAGTTCATCCCCTGTTGTCCTCTGACATCAGAATTCACTAATCTATTTGTGTAGAACTGTTTTAAAATGTTATAGCCAGTAAACAGTGTGTACATGTCTATGCATATTTTCCCACTTATTCAGATGAGACAACTTTTTACTGGAGAAAGCAATATTATAAATAGAGTTGGTAGCAACTGTTTGAGGTTACTGTTTAAAGTTCATCTTAATGGTGAATTTGTTTGTTACAAATATGCAGCTTTACATTACAAGACGTTAAATGATCGACTGGAGTCATTTGAATTACTTGTGGATTATTGTGATGTTTTTCTCAGCTGTTTGGATTCTCGTTCTGACCGCACCCATTCACTGCAGAGGATCCATTGTGATGTGATGTAATGCTAAATTTTTCCAAATCGGTTCAGATAAAGAAACAAACTAATCCACATCTGCAGTTAAAACCTTCAAATTATTTATTTTAAATTGGATTTCCCAATTTAAATTTCCAATCTTTATGTCCCTACTGTACATTTTCTTCATGTCTCCACTTCTACCAATCTCCTGGACACTTCAAAATAGAGGGCTACTCATCACCTTATTCTCAGTTGAGTCAAAATCATCATCCTCACTGTGTAAATCAGCTCCTCCTCCACTCTCTGTCTCTCTCCACTTCTGCTGAAGGTTACACAGGCTGACTCATTTTATACTGGCCATATGGGCTCCTGTCTATACAGCAATCCAGCTGAACTGCATCCTCTTGTGCTCTTTAGAGGCTGCAGCTTTGTTAACATATTCTCGTGCGACACACAACACACGTGCTTTTTACTGTTGTACAAAATTGAATAAACACATTCACTGTGTCTCCAACACTGTCCAGAAATCTTTGGCATCCATATAACCCAGCAAACGTATTGCAGCCAGCAGTGAATGTGTTTGTGAATACATGCTTATTATGCAAAATACACCTTTCTTAACTGTAAAATATTATCCATGCCTACTGAACCTGACTAACTTCCCGTACAGATCGAGCCATATAACCCAGCAAACGTATTGCAGCCAGCAGTGAATGTGTTTGTGAATACACGCTTATTATGCAAAATACACCTTTCTTAACTGTAAAATATTATCCATGCCTACTGAACCTGACTAACTTCCCGTACAGATCGAGCTACACTGCTATCTGGTGCCATGTTTTGTAAGGATCTACTTGACATCTGAATTGTATATTCTGCTCCTTGTTGAAAAGTAATTGTCACAACATGTATGTGCATCATGTCAGTCATGTCTCATGCGGCTGTTTGAGCCCTGCAGTTCAGTGGCAGCTCACTGACAGTCCGTGCACAGAGATCTCACCAACACTCCTGTTATAATCAACAAAGCTGTCTGCACTGCAGAATGCATCTCTTTTTTACACCATAAACACACCTTGCAGTGTTTTATCCAAGAAATATGGGGTGAGAAGATATAATATATTGTGAATATAGTCATGGTTAAAAGGTGTCATAGGCAAGACACAAAGCAGATAATATGCCATAAAAATTAAATACACTAATTTGAGTAAATTCTATGTAAAAAAAGTAATGATCTGTAAAAGGATCTATAGTGATATGATGAATAAATCCAAGTTATTACAATTTCATGTAATACAACATGACTGTACCAAATTTTTATCAGTGTGAATATAGACTATATATACAGTAAAAATATTCATTCAACATACTATACAATGCAATCTAGTATCTAGGCTATTTTATTAATAAAAATCACGGGGAAGCATTGACAAGAAGTTTGTGTGTGTGTGTGCAGCGCAATCTGTGCTCTTCAAACTCTCTTTGTGTGTGTGTGTGTGTGTGTGTGTGTGTGTGTGTGCGCGCGTGAGTGATGTGTGTTGGTTAGTGTGCATCAAACTGACTTGGAACTACCTGTGCATTAAACGGTTTTACTGCATATCTGCCAGCCAATCAGAATCCAGTATTCAGACAGACCATGGAATAAAATGATGTAATGCATAATTTCACTTGTAGCATTTATAAAACTAAACTAAAATCACTTTTTACATTTCATTTATTTAAAGCTGCAGTATGTAATTTGACTTGGTAACACTTGGTAACACACCAACTCTCACTATTAATTAGTTGCTTATTAGCGTGCCTATAATTAACATATTGGCTGTTTATTACTTAAGAAGCACATATTGTGCATGACCATATTCTATATCCTTATTCCTACCCAATACCTAAACTTAACAACTATCTCGCTAACTATTATCAAGCAGCAAATTAGAAGTTTGAGGCAAAAGTCGAGCAAGAATTGGACCTTACAATAAAGTGATCTTTGCCTCTCTATCACAATCTCTGTTTGAAAAATAAATTTGCAAGTTACTTGTAGAGTTATCGTTCTTTATTTCTTTATTTATTCATTTATTATTTACTTAGGTGGGTTTTTCTTTAGCACTACTCTTCTGCGTGGATGAATCTGTGATCACCACAGAGCAGATCTATTGTACACCCACATACGACCTACTAGGCGTGTATATTAAAAAAAAAAAAAAAAAAAAAAAATCATCTGAACAAGTAACATATCTTCAGCTTTTGTTCTGACCAAATAAAGACATAAATGTTTTAAAATAAATCATGCTACTGCCATTTAACTCTAACGATTGCTCAGTCAGATCAGATCAGATCAGATCAGAGCATAACTGCTGTTTGAGGTTTCTTAGCAGCAGTTCTTAGTTATGATAATGTACTCGGTTACTTTCGTAACCTCGGTTCCCTGAGATATGGGAACGAGTACTGCGTCGTAAGACGCTGTATGGGAAAAACTCTTTTTTCCTCTTCCTGTTTTCAGTACGCAGGCTGAAACTGCACGTCCATGGTTCGTGCAGTGCTATAAAATCGAACCAATGGCTCGGCGGTGGCGATGAACAAGCCTATGGCTATGCAGCCCGCCAAAACCCGCCAGAATGGGCGGGGCCTCTGGCTATATAAGCCAGCTTCGCCGCCGCATCTCAGATTTCTTCGAATGAAGCGACTGAGGTGTGCAGCTCATAGCACGGCCAGGAACGCAGTACTCGTTCCCATATCTCAGGGAACCGAGGTTACGAAAGTAACCGAGTACGTTCCCTGTCGATATTTCACTCGTACTGCGTCGTAAGACGCTGTATGGGAACCAGTACAATCACGCCGTGCTATGATGGGGAACGACTCAAAACCATGACTCACGTGGGAGAAAAACCCAGGGGAGTCAATAAAGTACACCAAGCACAGGCTGAGCCCTCAGGGTCATTCGTGGCCTGGGTGTCGTCCCGTATAGTTGATACTTGGTGTCCAGATAATGTGGACCGCCCAAGTGAGGGAGGGACTTGAACAATGTTGGTCAAGTGAACCCATAAGACTGTTTAGCTAGCCGGAGGCGGCAAACTAAGCAGAAAGGACTCTGGCCTGTAAGGCAGGGACGTCCAGGTTGTAAAACCTTACAAACGGCGAGGACCAGCCGGCCGCCTCACAAATTTCCGAAATGGACACCCCCCTGGACCATGCCCAGGAGGAGACAATGCCTCTGTTGGAATGGGCTCTGACTCCAATGGGGCACTGCAAGCCCAAGGAGGAGTGTGCTAGGGTGACAGTATCCACTAACCACCTGGAAAATTCTTTGCTTCATAACAGGGCGACCTTTAGCGCGGTTACCGAAGCTGACAAGAGATTGTTCTGATCTCCTGTATGAGGCAGAATGTTCGATGTATACCCTCAGGGCCCTGACGGGGCAGAGCAGGGACAATTCGTGGTCACCCGTTGAAGGGGAAAACGCGAAAAAGGCTATGACCTGGGCTCTGAACGGAGTGGAGAGCACCTTAGGTACATAACCCAGCCTTGGTTTCAGGACGACCTTGGAGTTGTTAGGCCCGAATTCCAGGCAAGCAGGGTTGACGGAAAGGGCCTGTAGGTCTCCTACTCGCTTAACCGACGCCAGTGCTAACAGCAGGGCAGTTTTAAACGAGAGTGATCTGAGGCTCGCGGATTGCAATGGTTCAAACGGGGGGCCCTTCAAGGCCCTTAGTACGGTTGGTAAGTCCCAAGGTAGAACTGTACAAGGACGCGGGGGGTTAATTCTCCTGGCGCCTTGTATAAACTGGACCACCGCACTATTCCTGCCCACCGATCGGCCAGCAATAGGGGCATGAAAAGCCGCCATGGCTGCCGTGTAAACTTTGATGGTGGATGAGGAACGCTGTTTATCCATCATCTCCTGCAGGAACGAAAGAACAACTGATACATCAGAGGTAACTGGATCTAAGTCGCGGTCTTGGCACCAAGCCGAGAAAATAGACCATTCCAGAGCATAGAGGCGTCTGGTAGACGGGGCTCTAGCTTCTGACATAGTGTTTCAGACACGCTCTGGGAGGTTGAAAGGCTCCCGTTGAGCGGCCACAGATGCAGGGCCCATAACTTGGGCCGTGGATGTCACAGCGTGCCGATCGCTTGAGAGAGGTGGTCCCATCTCAAGGGAATGGGCCACGGGACTGCCTCGAGCAGCTGGAATAACTCCGACACCCGTTGGTTCCTCCAGAGGGGGGCTATTAGAAGAAGCCTGTGCTGACTCGTCTGAGTACCTGTGGTAGCAGAGCGATTGGAGGGAACGCATAGAGCGGGAGGCTGGGCCACTCGTGGGCCAGGGCATCCGTGCTCCTCGTGAAATAGATTGGGCAATGAGAGTTGTCTTCGGAGGCGAAGAGGTCTACTCGAGCTCTGCCAAAGACTTCCCAGATTTTCTGAACCGCGAGCGGGTGGAGCGTCCACTCCTCTGAGGAGACGTTGTTCCTCGACAACATGTCTGCTCCTTGGTTCATTTTGCCCGGCACATGCGTCGCCTTCAGTGAGCGCAGATTGGTCTGAGCCCAAACAAGAAGGTCTTTCGCCAGCGTGCAGAGGCGCTTCGAGACGAGGCCGCCCTGGTGATTTATGTATGACACCACGGACCTGCTGTCTGAGCGTATTAGCACATGGTGTCCCCTTATGTCCGGTAGGAAGAAATGACAGGCACGGCACACTGCTAGCATTTCTAGGCAGTTGATGTGCAGACCCGACTCCTCTTCGGACCAAAGACCGAAGGTCGGTTTGCCCTCGCACAGTGCCCCCCAACCCTTGTTGGAAGCATCTGTTGTGACAACCTTCCTTCTGTGCGCCGTGTCTAAGATCACACCCCGCTTCAGCCAGAGGGGGTCCCTCCAACGGGTCAGGGCTGATACACAGGCCCGAGTCACCGTTATACGATGGCGTCCGTGACGCCAAGCCGCAAATGGAACCCTCTGCTTCAGCCAGAACTGGATGGGCCGCATATGAAGCAGGCCCAACTGAAGTACTGGCGAAGCTGCTGCCATAAGGCCCAGCATTTTCTGGAAAGCCTTGAGCGAGTGGGTGGCCCCCTCCTTGAAGGAGGCCGCACGGCGCTGAATCGTCATGGCTCGTTCCGCTGAGACAGTTGCTGTCATCTGCACCGAGTCGATAACTGTCCCCAGGAACGAAACTCGTTGGCTGGGAGACAGTACGCTCTTGGCAAAGTTGACCCTGAGCCCCAGGCGATCTAAGTGGCTGAGGAGAAGGGTCCTGTGTGACGTTGAAACTGCCTCTGACTGGGCCAGAATGAGCCAGTCGTCGAGGTAGTTGAGGATGCGGATTCCCATCTGTCGCAGAGGGGAGAGAGCCGCGTCCATGCATCACGTAAAAGTGCGGGGAGACATGGACAACCCAAACGGGAGGACCTTGTATTGGTATGCCACCCCCTCGAATGCGAATCTCAAGAATCGTCTGTGATGGGGGGCTACCTGGATGTGAAAGTATGCGTCCTTCAGATCCAGTGACATGAACCAGTCCCCTGGGCATATTTGCGAGAGGATCTGCTTCAATGTGATCATCCTGAACGACCTTTTTACCAGGGCGCGATTCAGGAGTCTGAGATCTAGTATAGGTCGCAGGCCACCGTCTTTTTTGGGGACGAGGAAGTAGCGGCTGTAGAAGCCTGACTCGCTCTGAGCTGGAGGAACAACTTCTATGGCTCCTTTTACCAGCAGATTCATCACCTCCGTGCGCAGGACTTGAGCGTCCTTGCTGCGCACTGTGGTGGCGACCACACCGCGGAAGCGTGGTGGTCTCCGAGCGAATTGGAGTGAATATCCTCGTCTTATCATAGCCATTACCCACTCTGACACACCGGGGATGGCCTGCCAGGCCTCGGCCCGTGTGGCAAGAGATAGAATAGGCTCTAAAGACTGGCTGCATAAGGGCAGGACACTTATGGTAGGCAGAAGCTCTTTTAATTGCTCTTTTTTTGAAAATGTATGTGTTTTATTTTGTCCGCTATCTCAGCGGTCGGACGCCAGGGCGCTAGAGCGGGCCCGTGGGGAACCGAAAACACATTTCCCTCTGCACCCAGCGTTGAGCGGGGTGACAAGAGGCACATTAGAGGCTGTTTGCGGGGTGGTCCGGCAGTAGCGAGACTCGGGCCCCTCCTCTTTCTGCCTGGTTGTTCAGGAGGACTTCTGAGGCGCCGGATCCAGGGCAATCTTGGGCCGGGGTCCTTGGCGCTTCGGGAAGGTGTAACGCTTCGCCGAGCGGGAACGTCCTCTCTCCTGCCGAACCTTAGGGGGCCGGGGTTCGGGAGTGGCTGACGCTTGACTGGCGGGCTGCTGAGTCGGCGCAGGCTTGGGGCGACTAACAGCAGCAGAGGAACTGGAGCGTTTCGGGAGGAAGTGTCGCATCGCCTGAGACGACTTCTGAGCCTCCGTAAATCGCTCTGCAAAGCCCTCCACAGCCGGCCCGAACAGGTTGTTGACCTTATCCGCCTCCTTCATCTCTGTCAAGGTGAGCCACAGATGGCGTTCCAACATCACCAGGCTGGACATTGACCGCCCAATGGCCTGGGCAGTGGCCTTGGTGGCGCACAGGGCCAGGTCCGTTGCACTCCTCAGGTCCCTGAGCGAAGCCGCATTGAGACCGGCCTCCTCGCTGGCGAGCATCTTGGCCTGAAAGACCTGGAGAACAGCCATTGAGTGCAGCGCCAGGCATGTCTAACGCAGTGGCGCAGTGTGGTGCAGATGTGGCTCTGCAGCTTAGAGAAGGAACGCAGTGAGAGCAATCAGCCCATGAGCACAGCATCATTTGATTCCCCCAAGCATGACACGCACTCAGCGTGACCGTCATCAACGTGGAGAGACCTGTAAAAAAAAAAATCTACAATGGCAATGTGGCATTTGAAATTTCTTATGCATGAAAATTTGCTCTTTAGCCAACGAGGCTCTTTTAGATCGTCGCCGGATGGCGGCAGGGGATACAGACCTGGAGCTGCGCGCTGCAAGAGATCCAATCCGGCTGCTGAGGCGTTTCAACGGCGAATCTCGGCGTCAGCGAAGAATCAGCGAGAAGATCTTACGTCGCTGAAGAAGAAATCTGAGATCGTGGCGCGGCAACATATAGCCAGAGGCCCCGCCCATTCTGGCCCGGGCTGGCGGGCTTCACTGTATGGGCTTGCTCATCGCCGCTGCCGAGCCATTGGTTAGATTTGCTTTGCCAGACAATGGACGTGCAGTTTCACTGCGTGATTGAAAAGGCTTCAGTGGAAGAGGAAAAAAGAGTTTTTCCCATACAGTGTCTTACGACGCAGTACGAGTGAGAATATCGACAGGGAACAGGTTCCCCAGATGTTAACGATGATTGCTGTTTAGAACTTTACCAATAGAAGCAGTCGTCAAGATGACAAGTTTAAATTCTAAGCAACTGTTGCAATAACAATCTACAAACACTCTATACACACACACACACACACACACACACACACCATACACTCTCAGAAATAATGGTACAAAAGCTGTCACTGGGGCAAGGTACACTTTTGAGCCTATTAGTTTCCAATATGTACACTTTAAGTACTAATATGGTACCTTTAAGGTCCCAAAATGGACTCTTTAGGTACAAACATGTACCTTTTGAAAAGGTACCGCCCCATTGATAGCTACTGTACCTTTATTTCTGAGAGTGTAGTAGCCAGGTCTTCTTTTTTTTCCCCTGTTTACAGATGTGATGTAACCATGCAAAGTTTTTCATGATTTTACACATTTTTCATGATTAGTTAATTGCACACGCCATAATTGTAATTCTGATTATTTAATTATTAATTGCTCAGCCCCAATGGCCATCATTTAACATGATTACACATAACCATGAGGCTACCTCACTTACATTAATTTTAAATGAAAAGAAATGACTCGCAGCACAGAATTTCTCCAACTTCAGCACTTCCAGCCATATTTCTGCTCAATGTGATTTCTGTTCACTGAGTTCCTGCATTGAAAATAACAGTTTCTATGAAAAGAGTTCTAAAGCTTCATTAAAACTTTTCCAAAGCAAACGCCCATCTTCAGTCCTCCCATGGGATCCAGGGAGCCCCAGATCTCTGAGCCTGTGCACCTCATTAAAGGCTGTGACATCTCAACTCTTTTTAAACAACTGTATAATGTCTTATTTTATGACATCAACATCTGAATTTTTATTTAAGAAGGAAAACGTAGCCTCGGAAAAGAAGTCTTATATGAGGCATAACCAATTTCATTTAATTTATTTCTTTTAACCGTTCTAATCTTCCTTTGATTGGGCCTAATCAGCACCTGCAGGAATGCGCTCTATACTCCTGGGGTTAATTTAGCCCTAGGAGCTCAGCGTCGCAATTTTCCAAATGCCATTGCAAACATAATTTATATTTTAAAACTTGAAACAAGTAAATTTAGATGTCCTTAAACCTGTACCAGAATAGTTGACTCGAGCTCATCCTTACCTCCTTTCCTTTCTTTTGTGATCAGGAATATGATGTGATGATTATTACAACAACAATGCTCCATTTCCTTCCTGTAGAAATTAAGACGGCCTGAGGATATGAACTGAGCCAACAGAGATAATTTAACCCTATAAACACACACGCACACAATCAAAGTGCTCCAAATGATTGGAGCACCTCTCAGAACAACATAAGGGACACATCCAGTGTTACACAATATTAGAGGGGGTGGTTATACTAAAAAGCGCTCCACGTTCAACTAAAACTGACAGCCTACACATGGGGCACACATGTTGCATGATTCGGCTAGGGTCACTCTTTTTTATTTGAAGCCAACATATTGACTTGAACCCGGTTTACCCTGATGGAGTGGCAAAGATCGCAGCAAAAAGCGTTGTTTCCCTTTCTAGCTTGCAGCATTCAGTTCTGAATGTATATGAAAACTCTGCCATCGGAGAAAAATTTCAATATATCCCGGCTCCCGAAAACATAGTGTCTGAGGTGCTGCAGGGACATTTTGAAGCGAAGCTTGACAGTGATTCAACCTCCATTTCGTCTTGTCCCACTTCTCCAATCTCTTCCTGTGTAGGATGAATTGATTCTGAGGCCAGGCCTGCTGACAGTAGAAGGTCAGAGAAAGAAGAAAGCGAGAGAGCGAGTGTGTGCAGGCCTGGAGGATTTCGGGCAGCTGACTGCGACAGCTCATTAAGTCTCATCCAGCCTTTAGCCTCCTGCTTATGAGGGGAGTGCCTGACCCTACAACCGCCCAGACCCACTGCTGGAGGAAAGGAAACATCTCTCTGTTGTTCAAACAACAGTGGGAAGAAAATAATGAACGCGCTTTAGTATATAAAGCCGAACCACTGCTGCGCTGGTCAGTTTGGTGGGTGTGTAATTATTTGATGGACTGGGCTGGCATCGACTAACAAGGTCCCTATTAAGAAGGGGTGATGTTAAATTGACACAGCGTCTATGGAAAAACCCATGCGTATTCATATGGCCGCATTCGTTTGTATAGTAGCACAGCCACTTAATTCAAAATCTGCTAAGGGAAAATCATTTCGTCTTGTTTCTTGTCTTGAAGGGAAAACTTAAGAGCAATGACAGTTAAGCGTTGTCACAACTCATGTTTTTACAGTCTCTCCTCGGCACATCTATCAAATAATGCACTCCCGCCGCAGTGCTACTGCGATGCAGGAGACAGGGAACAGTGTGCCAGACCAAATGAATGTCACTCACTGCTGTACATAAACTGCCCAAGGAAAGTAAAATCCATCAGCATAACGAAATCACAGTCCCCATGGTCTCTAACTGCAGAGTTTGAGTTGGTACCCAAAAAATGACCTTTCTCACAGCCCTATAAAGTTTACCTAGTCGCCCGCGGCACATCACGTGCCCTGATGAGGGTCATATAAATGCATGATGAATTTCTGGCTTCAGCCCAGAGCTACAACTTGACGTGACGCTTGCGTCGACCTTGTGCGATTCACATGTAAGCAATCTGCAGAGCATTTTCAGCACGGCATTGTTGCAGATTAGCAAATTCGCTTGAGCGCTTGATCTTTCGCATAGGCTGACTGTAACGGTAACGATATGTGGCTATATTCCCCTCATTAATAAAGCTTAATTAAGTCTGCCAGCTGCAAAAAAAAAAGCGAATTAACATATCAACAGCCTTGTTAAGTTTTCTCTCGGCTGAGTAGGTTGCTTAAACACAATCGTATATATTTGCAAAGCAGATTGATTGTGCTATTAAAATTAATATTTACAATAATAACGGCTCATTTTGCTAAGTAATTAAACAGAAATCACTACTATGATTTACAGCTGCAATTCAGCAAGGGAGCTTCCATTACGTGCCCTATACTGCATCAGTGTCGCACGGGATGAATTACTTAAGATGGTGTTTGAAATCTCAAAGGGGGGGGCAAGGATTTGTCACTTTACCCTAATAAATGTCACACTGCTAAAATGAGAGGTTGTGTTCTATTGACTCGTCACCATTGTTGAATGACAGTGATTCACAGCTGTTAGACATCCATATTCATAAACAAACAATAAAAATTTATAATATTTATAGTTTTGTAGAAAACAGAACAAAAGGAAACAAATGACTATATGACTTTCTTTCCTCAGAGGAATATAAAAGGATTTTTTTTTTTTTTTGGACCACACAATGTAAATCAATCTTTAAAATATTTTCTTTTGCAGTCTGCAGAGGAATTAAATGCATACAGACTTAGAACAACATGACGGTAAGCAAATGATTACAGAATCGTCATTTTTGGTGGAACTATCCCCCACCCAAAAATGAAAATGCTGTCATTAATTACTCACTCTCATGTCGTTCCAAACCTATAACACCTTCATCTTTGGAACCCAAATTAAGATATTTCTGATGAAATCCGAGAGTTTTTTGACCCTCCATAGACAGCAAGGGAACTACCGTGTTCAAGGCCCAAAAAGGTAGTGAGGACATTGATAAAATAGCCCATGTGACATCAGTGCTTCAACCATAATTTTATGAAGCTACAAGAATAATTTTGTGCGTAAAGAAAATTAATGACAGAATTTTTGGGTGAACTATGCTACAGAACTATGGTTTAAGGAACAATGCTACAGAAAAATGCTACTGTTCTTGGCCCCCCACCCATACAATGGAATGGACACCAGTGTTGTTTGCTTACCAATGTTCTACAGAATATCTTCTTTTGAGTTTCACATAAGAAAGTCATACAGCTTTGAGACAACATGACAGTGATGTATATGATGACACGATTTTCCTTTTCAGTCTGTCAAATTTGCTTTACAATAAATTCCTTAATTAATTATATATGGTAATTGACCCTTCGCAAAAACCCACCACCGTTAGTTACTGTTGTTATATCTGACAAGCTATGGCGCTCTCACGCCACACACGTTCTCACGCAGTTAAAAATACATGGTGGAGCAAAGAGAAAACTGACAATGCACCGACAGACAAGACAGAGCAGGTTACTTCTGGTATGAAACAAAGTCTTATATAGCTTTCAAATTTTGTCTTTTTTTTTAACAAATTCAAACAGTAAATACCGTTTTGTGTCTCTTAATGTTGTGACAGATCAATGTAGCTCCTCAGTTCAAGTGGTACGTGAACCAATCGTCTTTTCATATTTACTTAAAGCACAAAATAAACATGAATGAACATCAGAAGGTATTTTATTTCAACCGCACAATACAGACTTCAGTACACACCATTTTTCAATTTTAAGTCCACCCTTATTAATCTACTCTCCTGTCTGATTTGTTTGTCAGACAAAATGGTGGATTCTGTGTTATGGTTGGTCAGATCGCCTGTCAATCAAGCTCCCTACAAAGGGTCAATTAATTAAATAAAGCACATTTATCTATATTTATAGAGGAAAACCCATCAAATTAAGATAACTGCTCCCCGGGCGCCACAGCATTGGCTGTCCACTGCTCTGGGTGTATGTTCACTACTGTGTGCATGCACTTGAATGGGTTAAATGTAGAGGACAAATTCTGAGTATGGGTCACCATACTTGGCCACACATCACTTCCCTTTCCCCTATCTGCAAGTGTGGTTTGGTGAGGCACTGTCTATTGCTCAGCTGGGGCTGTGCTGACTGCTGGAGACTCACAAAAACATGAAGGTGGTACTTCAAGCTTGAATTCCTCCCATGGTAGGAAAATCCCTTATTACAGGATTTACGTACAGTACAGGACAGGGAGCTGTATAATTGTGTTATGATATATTAACACAATTATACAACCCCCTGTCTTGTAGGCTACTATATGTATGATACAATCATAGTATGTGATAAACTGAATTTGATTTAAATTCTTGTACAGGATATGGTATGCAAAATTGTATTGTACTCAAAATTAATAAAAATAATATACACAACCATTCAAAGATTTTTTTTTTTTTGGAAAGAAATGAAAACATTTAATCTGCAAAGATGTGTTAAATTGACCTAAAGTATTAAAGTGACAGTCAAGCCACTCTGCACAAAAGATTTATATTTCAAATAAATGCTGATCTCTTGAGCTTTCTATTAAATGTATCACCATTTCCAAAAATATTAAGTTTTCAACATTAACATTAATATTAAATTTTTCTTCAGCACAAACTCAGAATATTAGAATGATTTCTGAAGGATCATGTGACATGAAGACTAGAGTAGTGACTGCTGAAAATTCAGCTTTTCCATCATAGTAATAAATTACATTTTAAAGTATATTCAAATGGAAAAGTTTCTATTGAAATAAGATTTTACAATATTATTGTATTTTTGATGCAGCCTTGGTGAAATAAGAGACAACTTTCAAAAAAATAAAAATAAATAAATAAAAATAAATATGTAGGGTATCAGAGCGAATCAGACAATTTAAGATTCGATTAGATTGGTGTTAGAACCACCAAAAGAGCAAATTCCACAAAGAGGCCCCGGAGAACAAGATAATGTCATAAATCTGTCCACAATACCCTGGCGCCACGAGTCTGAAGCAAGCCTAACCAACAACTCTTTCAGTGAACAGTTTGCAACATTAACACAAAAGAACACATTGATAATCCCAACTCAGGAAGAAGATTGGCAAATTTGGGGCAAGTAACCAAGATTCATTGTCAAAGAGATGCAAAGTATGACCATCACATGTAAATCCATGATAGAAATCATGAGCTTCCTCAGATTGACTTCCCCCAAGTACCCAGGACAAGAACCAGACTGAAATTCCTTCTAAACCCTTTTTGACTTGTGCTCCTCAGAACACATTCTCACGTCCACAGAATGGCACAGAAACTGTCTTTTCCATATGCACCTAAAATCATCTTAAAAGGACTTATGAGCAACTAATCATTTCTATGCATAACTCCATATTATGTATGTAACCCACACATTTGACTATCATGTCCTCATTATGTATGTATTTTGAATAACTATTGAATAGCTTAAAGGTTTATATTCATGTTTGGTATGTATGAGTGTAAAAAGTATTGCTTGAAATGTTTCTTCCAATTAATTCTTTGTCAAATGTATCGTATTCTGGTTATAGAAATCATGTCCAAAATTATACTCTGCAAGAGCGGGAAAGTCCGGACCATATTATGTATTGGGAGGAGAAACAGAGCAACACCCTGAGCTAAGATAATATCTAATTGGTCAAGACACCATTTTGGGATGTGTCCAAAATCTCAGTTAAAAACTCAGGACACCATCAAACCATGCTTTTTAGCTTTTTGCATTTTGGCTTTTTAGTCATTGCTTTTAGCCATGCATTTTGCCACTGCTGTTTGCCCGTGAATTCTTCGAGCGCCGTTCCATCGTGCTCTGGCCTACATGTCAGCTGCTACTTAGCCACGATGAGAAGAAAAACAATCTAGTCTCATTACATCCTTTTATTCTTTAATCTTAGTTTCTTTTCTTTCCGTTGAGTTATGTATTCTCGATTAAGTTTTGCCACCACGCCTTGTCTCCGAGTTCAACTCGAGTCTGTGTCCGCCTCAAAACTTCTACCAGCCACAACTCCACATCTTCAGCCAACGCTCAACCACTGGCTTCCCAAGACATCAGTTAAACTACTACTGAACTTCCAGCCAATCAGCAACCTCGGGAAACCCTCTTTTCTGCAAAGATGATGACAAAAGGGAATCTCTTCACACAAAGGCAACACAAGTAATACAACTCCAGCCTTATTGAGAAACTCAATACTAGGGTTAATTAAGTGATTGATGGTTGTTCAGGTCTATATGCAATTGCACATATTGCTATAAACATGGGATTTCACATTTTCATTCTCTAAACTCATCCTTTCCTCACTTTCTCTCTTTCTGCAACTTGTGTGAATGTGTGAATGTGTGTGTTCATGTGTTAGACTAGTTTACATGTCTTAGATTTATCCAATAAAGTCTTATTTATATTGAAAAGAGAAGTATCTTGTGTTTTGTGCTTACAAGTTAATGTCGATCCACTGCCGATCTTGTTACTGTGCTATTTAATAGTGTTTTCACTATATTCTGGATTTTAATATCCATTGCAGAGTTGATGTTATATGGCTCATTCAGTGAATCGCTGGGCGACTCAGTGATTCTGTCCAAATTCCCTATAAATTCATATGATTCCCTTTGAGCTAAATTGAACTGTTTCCCTTACAAATACATAAATCATTCAGACTAACTTTTGAACAATACTGTATAAAACTTTTGATAAAATATCCAAAAATATACACAGTTGGGCATAATATCTTGTTGACCAATGCCAAGCCCAAATACCCTGAACACCTCGTAAAACTGTGATAGGATATACATCCATTAAAAATAAAACAGAAAGAGGTGTTTGGTTCAGCCAGAAAATACTTGGATTCTGCTTAAATGGTGTTTGTCTGTGGTTTCAAATCATCTTGTGCATTTCAGAATCATTTTATTGTGCTTGGCTCTCAAACACTCCTAGCACTCTGTACAATTCACTGATCTTCGCGTGCAACCTTTTATCACCGGACAGTCACATGTATTTGGCCTGCTTATGTCAAACCCCTTCCTTTAAAATGAATTCCACCTATTTTTCAGACGTTTCTATATTAGATATAGACATGTGTTGCTCCTGCTGTGGGGACGAAAGGAATCTATCAAAGGAATAAATTGAAATCTGTCAAGCTTGAAATCAGTCTAGTGGTGGTTGAGCTGTAGAATCGTTTGGGAGAAAGAACTGATTAAATACAGCCACACAGCTCTTTAAAACAGGTTGCCTATGAGCTTGGCTAGCTCAGTATTCTCATCTGCAGATCTCAGCCTCATATGTTACTTTTCCATTGTAGAGCATCAGATGGATCAGTTCGGTACTAAACTTTCACATAGCTCCTCTATAACAACTTTTTTCAACACGGCGCTCAGGTGGGGAAGCAGCCAGAGGAAGTGATTTATCATCATTGTTCCTAATCGATCCCTGAGGCAACCACATCTCCTGATGAATAATCTGAATAATCTAATCAGGTGTGTTGAATGTCAAGTGATCTGAATGGCTGAATCAGCATCTCTAATATCGTAGCTGTTGCCTTAATTGTCCTTTGCTTCATGGTAGGAAAAAAAAAAAAGTTACAACAGAACAAAAGTTCTCTTACTAATTTCTCTCCTCCAAAAATGTCTAATTCAAAATCTTGAAACATTTAACTAAAGTAACTACAGAAGAGGATGTTTAGGGATGTGTATCTTTAGCAAAAATAAAACGGATGATCGAACACCATATTTGCTCAATCATTTGTAATTAAATATGCTAAATGAAAGAAAATTGAATTATTGCAAAACATCAGAGCATAGTGATAATGGATTTTAACACATCCTACAGGCTAAAGAGAGATTCAGTAGATATAGTCCTAGAACCTGCAAGGCCGCGAGCACAAACACACACACACACACACACACACACCGATCTACTTTTTTTTTCCCCATCGTAGTTCTAAGGCTTCAAGAATTATGGCTGCATTAGCACTCTCATTAAGTCCAGCTTAGTCTATTTCTTTGTTTTTCTATTTATGTTCAAAAGCCAAAGGTCCATTAACTTCTATTTTTGAGCTCCTGATATGGTTAAGTGCACACAGGCTATTGCAGAAATCACCCCCATTACCCCTTGTGAAGTACTTTATTCAGTCATAAGCCCTTCAAATGCTCATTCTGAAACACATTCTGATGCTGGGTTAATATTTTTATGGTTAGTTTTTTGTGAAAATCAGACAGGAGGGAAAGTTAGGCCTCAAACTATCTCTTAAATGGATGAGGATTAAGTTAATAAAAACTTCTGACTATTATTACTCTAAAAAAAATGTTAATAACTTTAACTGTTCAGAAGTGTATTTGAGATAGAAAACACATAATTTTAAACATAAGACACTAAAGTGATTGGAGTACATTTTATACTGAGCAACAAATAGCAAAACTACACTTTCTAACCTTTGCTTTCTCCTGTACTTTTTTTTGTTTGTTTGTTTGTTTGCTATGCTAATAAAAATGCTAAGTGGCAGTTCCTTACATGCAGCTGAAAGAAACAATTAGTTTCAGTGCCTACCTTAGTTTGTAATTGCATGTTTTCCTTTGCCTTGTTTGTATCAATATGATAATCCAATTCTCTCTAAGCATCTCAGGTTTATCTGCTTCTGTTTATCACACAAATCCATGATCTTCCTCCCCTTTCCTCAGTCCCATTTCTAGCCTCTCTTGGCTTATATAAGGATACACTTTGCATCGTAGTCTCCCATTGGCTGATGTACTGTAGGAGGGAGATTGCGAGGGAGATGAGGGGAAGGTGAGAGACTGTAAGTGACTCCATAACAAATGTGAAATTAAAACAAATGGCAAAACAATACAGCAGATACAACTAGCCATTCATAAGTTATTTTCACAGAAAAAGTGTAAATACCATGGCGTAACTCAGTGGTTCCCAACCCTGGTCCTGGAGGCACCCCAACACTGCATGTTTTGCACATCTCCTTAATCAAACACACCCGATTCAGGTCATCAGCTCATTGGTAGAGACTCCAAGACCTGAGAGTGGTGTGTCAGAGAAAGGAGACATGCAAAATGTGTAGTGTTGGGGTGCCTCCAGGACCACGGTTGGGAACCACTGGGACAACCAATTGCATGACTTTGGGGGCAGGACCATCTGTTGACTAACCAGTAGCAGGCAAGTGTACAAACCTGTTTGAAATAATTTGACACAAAAATGACACTTGATCTTTAGTTCTGCACCTATGTTGAGTTTTTCAGCAGCATAGAGACTTTAAAATGATTTTTTCCCCTTTTTTATTTGCTTGCTTAGTTGCACAACATTTTTAGTGATTCCAGTTTAATAATAATAATAGTCACCTACAAAAAAAAGCTATATCAAACTCACTGTGTTAACCTTTCAAAAGGCACTAGTACACTTTAGGTACTAATGGGAATACTAATATTCCTTTAAGAGAATAGTATGCACCATTTAGGGGTAAATAAGGTGCCTTTTAGCTTTTGTAGCTTAGGGTACCACTCCAGTCACACTTTGTACCTTTTTTTTCCTCTAATTTAGCGCCTTTTCCTTGTGTATAGAAGCTCTGAGAAGAAACACTATTCAGCTGAAACTTTGCACACATTATGTCATTTCAGGATGCCTTGAATCATTTTTACAATCATAGTAAAGCTGACCTTCATTCCTGCTCTGTGCCACCCATGTGCTCCATCAGCACAACTACAATTTAAAGTGTTTTCCTAATGAATATCTGCAAGGTCAGATTTGAAACCGGTCTTTTGTCCACATCCCATGATGATTCATCAAGCGTATCTGTCACCCTGCAAAAGTCATTGTGAGTGATTTTCTGCACTTTTAGCACTGTATACATCGGTGCTTAAGCAGAAGTGTCATATGTGGTCATGTGGTGCAGATCAGAGTGCAGAGAATAGATAGATTCCTCTTTCTCTCTGAGCTAGATGGAGTTGAGGTTAGTTTTTCATTTCAGCCCAGCTTTGATGTGCTATATGAGGTGGATCAAAGACCACACCAATGTAGCTGTCCTAAGGCACAGATGTTGGGAGAACTTCCAGAGCCACATTCCGGTATAAGTCATCATATTACGTATAACTCCAGAATAAAAACAAAATAATCAAATCAATGAATTAATGAGAAATAAATATATTAATCACTATTAATTTACTCAGAATTAATGAACAAACAAAAACATTTTTTAATCCCTCAGCTGTGGATTAAAATAATAATAATAAAAAATCTATGTAAACAACTCTTAAAGGGATAAAAAAAATTAAACAGGGATCAATTAAAAAAATAATAATAAAATAAATAAATGAATACATTTTGTCATTATTTACTTACCCAAGTTACTCCAAACTGTTTTGGATGATTTCCACAGTATTTTTGCCATGCTATGGAAGTCAATACAGTCACATCATTCATAAAATCTGATGCCAGATGTTTGCCAGACGAAAAATGCAAGAAGTTTAATTTTGAGGTGAACTATTCTGCAAATTTGTGATCGTTACATCAGAGTGGATCTACCATTGTACATCGACATGACAGTAAGAAGTACGTTCTACTAGCATATACTGTATCTTCTGCTTTTGTTCTGACCAAATGGCACAGAACAGAATTGCTGTCTTTCGTAGCAAGCAGAAAATAAGTGAAATTTACCTCACTGACTATATTAAAAATAATGAAATGCAATACCTATCTGAATTCAGTGAACAAGTGCACTAATGTTAGCTATCTACCTACTGAGCTACTGAAATGTTACCTATTCAGCAGAAAACAAAACAAAAAAGCTATCCCCACATCTGGCTTTAATCTCTTCAGGGGTGCATTTCCCATACAGCAATGTAACTCTCTGATTAACCACCATAGTACAATGCATTGTTGTGGAGACAAACTAGTTAGTCACGACTGTTTCCCAGAGACTGTCCAATCTCCTTCGTTTTAACCACATTAGTTCAACAATATTGGGCAGTTGTTAATGAAACCACACGCATGTGGTGGAGTAATAAATTAAGCTATTTAATTAGTTTGAGATCTCTGAGACACTGCTGTATTGAACATGGCACCTGATGACTAATTTACCATTTTTTGTTCCCTGCCATTTTGCTTTATTTAAAGGGGACCTATTATGCAAAAATCACTTTTAGAAGCTGTTTGAACACAGTTGTGTGGCCGCAGTGTGCGAAAACAACCAGCCTATAATGTTAAAAGTCCACCAACTCTTTTTATTATAAAACCAATAAGTCATAAACCAGGGCTGTCCAAACTCGGTCCTGGAGGGCCGGTGTCCTGCAGAGTTTAGCTCCAACCCTAATTAAACACACCTGAAGCAGCTAATCAAGCTCTTACTAGGCATACTAGAAGCTTCCATGCAGGTGTGTTGAGGCAAGTCGGAGCTAAACTCTGCAGGACACCGGCCCTCCAGGACCGAGTTTGGACAACCCTGCCATAAACAGTCTCTCCAAATGAGCTGTTTCAGATTCTCCCTCTGTGCATGTCACTGAGGGGAAAAAGTCCCACCCATTAGTGACACTCTCTGCCCTATTAGCATAAACACAGCCCTGAGTGAGAAGATGCGGTCTGCCATTACTGGAGTTATACACAATGTCAGCGCCAAAGAGGCTTTACAAGTGTTGTGTTTTAGGATGCACTAATGAACATAGGAGTCGCCATAATCTCCCCCCATCTGAGCCAAGGACACTGTGGTTAAATTACATTTTCGAAGGAAATATCCCGGAAAAAATCAGTAACGTCCCCAGTATGTTTAGGAATTAATACCAATGCGTCGTCCACGAACGTCAGCTCCAGACAAAGTAAGTATCATGCGTTTGTTTTCCAAATTGCCTTTCTGAAAGAGCTTCTTGGCACTCTGTAAGGCTTATTGCTAAAGCTATCATTGTCTCTGTGTGCTTTCACTGATGCTGCCTTCAAGTGCTACCAGAATGATCGTGAATAGGAATGTGGTAGTTAAAAGTTGCGAATGAAAGCAATGTGAGTCGATCGCTTGAAGTTGTCAAGCTCATAACCAGAAGTGGGACTTATAAAGTTTGTGATAGCATGAGACCAGCTATGTTGTTATTTTTATCCTGCCGTGCACCCCGTCTGTGTAATTCATAAATGTGAATTTATTATGCACAATATAATCAGATGACTGACTTTGAAACTGAGTAGTTTTCTGTAAAGATAACAGGCTTGTACTAATAGTGGAATGTTTACTTACAAAGGCTAGCACTTCTAATGCGGAGCTGGAGCTCTTGAAGCTTCACCTTCTTCTCCAGGAGCAACAGCTCACTCGCATTTAAAGCAGCACACTCAAAACAGTGCGTTTTGGCTTACACTCTAAAAATGGCAATTTTAACAAGCTGTAAAAATTTATCTGTGGGGTATATTGAGCTAAAACTTCACATATACGCTCTGGGGACATCAGAGACTTATTTTACATCTTGTAAAAAGGGGCACAATAGGTCCCCTTTAATGTTTGATTCTAGGCGCATTTTTGGAAAAAAAAAGTCGTTAAAGGGGTCTGAAAGGTTGCTAAATCTAGTTGGCAACACTGTGCATCTCCAGTTCTCCAACTAAGGGCTAGGCCACAGGTCAAACAGAAAATGCTGCATTAATCACGTGTTAATAAAATTAGTGCCGTTAAAATGAATTTGTGTTAATGCGTTATTAACGCGTTAAATTTGACAGCCCTAATCTATATTTATATAGAATGGAAGATATAGATTGTACTGTATGTTAGATTGCTTATTGTGCCCAAGAGCATAATTTATTATATTTAATAAATTGTATTATATATAATTCATTTAATTCTATATGTCTTACAAACAAGATTTTATAACTACAGGTCAAGAGCTGTAGTTCCATCCATGTATGTTTGCGACACTGTTTGTGAATGTTGGTTTGAGCCTCACACGTCCTTAAAAGTGAAGCTGCGGGCTCTTTGATCGCCCCCTGGTGGCTGGCTGCTCAAATGATCAATCATTATTATACGCTTGCCAATGCAAATCTGGGTTAGGTAAGGAGACAGTTTTAAACACAGGTCTTTTATGTGCTTGCTTAAGAAATTATTATTATTATTATTATTATTATTATTATTATTATTACTACTATTATTATTTGTTAAAATTTTAACTCAAAAAAGTAACATACTGCAGCTTTAAGGATTTTTTTCAACAAATTTTTCAACAAATTGTTTTAAGCATATTTGCTGTAATTTACAAACTCACAGCAATGCACAGCATTCACTCTGAAATCAATCTCCTGTTGCGATCAGCTGGAGAACAGACATATCTCTCACTTCCTACGTAATGACAGTAACAATAAGACTGACAGCAGCAGCACCAATGATAATTTAATAATCATGCAGAGCTGAAATAACAAGTAATGTTATTCTTCATCTCAATTTTTACATTTAAAGCTGGTAATATGAGTGCAGTTAATATGCTCATTATATGACGAAGACACTTATACCACAAAAGCATCTTGGTGATCTTTCTGTGCCACCATTGAATAAAAATGGTAATTGTCCACAGAAAGAGCCCAGGTGCAGTGACATCCTGCTGGTTTACCATGAGCGTCAGAATTGCCCAATCAAGGCAGTGCTCCAGCTGACAGACCTGGTGAGGAAATTACTAACACTTGAGCAACAGATGGCTTTGGCCTCCACACAGTCTGAGTGGCCATCATGGATGCTCCAATTGGGAGGAGTTGGAAGAGATCCTGATATATTCTCCACAAAGAGTTCTGCTCTGATTCCAGCGCAGCGATAAGACTCATATATAAATGTTTCATCAGGTACAGCCCACCTAAATGTGTCTACTGTTGTTGCCAGGTGAGATTTAAGAATTGGTTGGTCGTGCAATGTGACATGCTTTCATTCCCTTCAGGCCTATAATAAATTTGCTGAAGTACAAAGTGGCTCCATCTGCAGGCATACAGTACATACCCTATACATATCAATGATTGTGATATAGACTATCTAATTGAAATTTCTCAGGAATCAGGAAAAAGTCCAAGAGGACACGAATGCAGGGACACACTGAATCCAATTACTGTACTGTGCTCCTGAACAATACTACAATCATAATCTCACTTTAAGACTGCTGCACATGTGGTGCTAACCTAACTCTGCTGACAGCTTTTTTTTTTTTTTTTTTTTTAATAAAACCACCTAAGCTGGATTGCTGGTCTTTGCTGGTGTAAGGGTCTATAACATGAATTTTTTTTTTTTTTTTTTAAGTTAAAAATGCAGTTTATACATTTCAGTGACTTGTATAATGTCAAAAATTAGTCTTTAATAAAACCACTGATAAATCACTGATCATGATAAAACCACTTTAATGAAAAAAATGCAAACTTAAAAATAACCTAAAATTCATGCATATAGTGACTGAATACACATGTTCTTTGACCATGTTAATATTCACTTCTGTATTAAAAATTATTTGTTTGTTTGTTTACTTACAACTGTCCTAATATCCCAATAATGAATTTAAAAAAAAAAGTTCTTGAAAATAGAACTTTAAGTAATTTGTCAAACAATCAATCAATCAATCAATCAATACATACATACATAAACTTGCTTAATGTATTTTATTTTGTTGGATAAAGTAAAAAAAAAAAAACGTTAGGATGATACAACTGTCCTAATATACTCATAATGAATAATAAAATTCTTGAAAATATAACCTTAAGTAATTTGTCATACTAAATAAATAAACAAACAAACAAACTTTGATGCTTTATATTTGGAGGGGAAAAAATCTCCAATATAGAATCATATGGTCTAATTAATGTGCAGGGAAATAAAAAATAATTTGACCTTTTTACATTATTCATGAAGGTGATGTTAATTCAGGTTGCAAAATGTTATTTGGCATGACACCGTAATAAGACAGGATTTATTTATTTATTATTTTATTTATATTTTTAAATGTATACACACTATTGCATCTATTTTTAAGGTGTAAGGTAAAAATGTATATTTCATAAGTTTACCAGCCTGTCCACATGCCCAATACCTCTCTAAAACCAGCTAAGATCAGTTCAGGTTGGGTTAAGGCTGTTTTCAGAATGCAACTCTGCTCTGAGAGCTTCACCTGCGTTTAGCTCTAAAAGACAACTTTTACCTCAAAGACAAAGGCAAAATATTGATTTTTTCCATTAATTTGAATCAGCGAACTTGTTCAGCAACAATCTTCATACTGTATCTAGAGATGATCATTTTGAGAGTTCAAGAGTGAACTGCAGAGCCCGAGGTGCTGGAATTAAAGTCAACAGTAACAGGTTTAGCATTCTCAAGAGAGAAAGCATTGCACATATGGGACAAAGAGAACTGATAGATGCCTTCAAACCAAAGGAACAAATTATGCTACTGCATGCAGTAGGGAATATGTTATTAAAGCACATCAATAAAAAATGAAAACCTTTGGGCCAGCTGTTACATTATGAGAGCATATGAAAAACCCAACGTAAATGAGCGCACAAGAAGAACTCAACAGACGGAGAAATTGCGAGCCCTGTTTGCATTACACGCAGCCCTGAGATCATTGTGGCAAATGGGATCACCTGCAGAGGAAAGAACTAGCGAAAAATATATATCTATCTATATAAAAAAAAAAATGTAATGAGGCTCTCTTGTTTCCTCACAGTAAGTGCTGCACAGATTTATGTAGATGTCCCATGGTAATGCAGACTGCGGCGAGGGAAGGCTTTGATATCGCAGCTTCAGATCTTTATTTACCATGTGGCATTGTGTGATGGTGGGACCTCCCGATGGGTTTTGTGCTGCACGTTCTTTAATAAAATCCTGATGTGACTGAAAAATTATACTAACAAATAAACATCTCATGTTGACACCCTGCACATAATAGCGTGTCGAGATTCACAATCTGATATCCAAGTGATTCAGTAGGGAAAGAGCTGATACAGATCTGTAAAAATTCAGTTCCCAAACGAACACAATATGCACTTTGAGCAGACCATCTTCTGAGTGTCTTGATCTCAGTTTCTCCGTGTCTTTCCGTGTGTATTCACAAACACGGTCCATAACTTCAGACTTTTACAGTCACAGCGGGAAATCAAGTGCAAATCATTTGCAGAGAGGAGGAGGACAGGCAGAGAGGAGTTAATTATGGATCATTTGTGAGTTTCTAAGTCTCTCCCTCATACTTATATTCATGCGTACTGGGTGTAGATCAATATTGCATTTAATGTGAACTGCTGTGCAAAATACCCATTTCATCTCATTCCACCCTTATGGAAATGACTAACCTATGGAGAAATGAATGATAATGTTACATGTCAGATACAGAAAGTGTCATATATTAAAGAATAATTCAAATTCAAAAATTCAAATTCAGTTACTCATTCCAAACCTGAATGATTTCATTTCTTCCGTGGAATTCACAAAAGAAGAAATCATTCATACAGTAATTAGAAGAAATAATTACTGTTCACTAATTAGTCAAATTCTACGGTGAACTGGATCAGCTGAATCATTAAAAAGAATAGACTCAAAAGAATGATTCATTGATGAATCTGATGCAATTACGTCTCTAATACAGTGTTACTTTATTATCACTGAGATGTTTTATTTTTTTTTAAGTTAATTTTAAAGTTTTAGTAACTTTGTGTTTTTGTCAAGTTGTTTTGTTATATAAATTTTTGCTTCAGTTTTAGTTATTTTAGCACATCAAGTTAAACTAAATGAAAATGAGATGCTGCCTTAGCAGCAAACTGGAATAAAATAGTTAAAAAAATATATATATATGTATTTTTTTTTTAGTTAGCATTTATTTTATTTTAGACTCCTGCCTCGTGACCCTGCAGAGGATAAAATGGTATGGAAAATAAATGGATGGATTTATTTTAAGTAATATTTTTTATGGTTTTAATTCCAGTAAACTGTAATAAACATGCTCTAATGAATGTGCAAAATAACACCAGGATGTCATTCTAGCAGTGAAAAATTACTTAGGCTGCATTCAAAATCACATACTCTCTGCTGGTGCATATTACATTTGTCATGTGACCCATGATTGTCAGTTGTGTTGCTTCACTGCCATTCACAAAACCACTCCTGTGGCCTCATGGGATAGTAAACTGTTCATTGGATGCACACTTCAGTAAATAGTAATTCATTTGTTTCATGAATACTGTGAATTCAGACATACTACTCAGTTCACATACTGTTTTCCACCTACTGTATAGCAGGGAAGTATACAATTTCAGTTGCAGCCTTTCATTTCAGTCTGTTTCTCACATGAAGCTTTCAAATGATTCAGAAGACTTATAAAGAATGAGTCTTACGGAACACTTTTATGATGCTTTAGCATCCTATTTTAAGCCTCAGTCCCCATTGTAAGTGCATGGAAAAGAGCGACCAATAGTCTTCTGAGTTTCTCCTGGATCGACATGAGAGTGAGAAAATGATGACAGAATCTCCATTTTAACACACTTTCCTCCATCTGCCTTACCATTAGCATTTTTAATGAATTCATATCAGTTCTGTAATCCTGGGGCACGCACCTTGCTTTACATGTCTTCTGAGCTTCCGTTGATCGCTTTTTAGACACACATTTTCAACACAGTACAATATACATGACCTCTTCTTTTATACATAACAAAGCTATAAGCAACAGAAAGGAGACTTGCCCAGGGCTACACTGTCAAAATCCTGCTGACAGGGGCCAGATAATTGATTTTTTAAAAATAATCTCTATTTTATGTCTTCCTCCACTATTTTATGTATTCCTCCAGATAGCCTTGAGAAATGTTGTGCAGTATCCAAGAGACCATCAATGACTGAAAAATGGACAAGAATTAAAATAATAATACTACATCGTCTGAGTGCAACAAATTCTACCTTTCCAGATACATGTATTCTTGTATTCTCCTCATGTTGTAAGGAAGAAAGTGATATGATGATTAATTTTGTTAATTGATGGTACTATAATTTAATACTCTTAAATTATTTAGCACTGCCCTCAGGTGGAAGATTCAATTACTACAAATTCGACTGTGCCTATGAAAAGATGGTCCAAATCATTTAATTCACTCCTAAAATCTGCACTCGTGTCCTGTGCAGCAGTGGTTTTAAATTGGTCTTACTTTAGTACCAAAATTATTTCATGTACAAACGTAAAAAAAAAAAAAAAAAAAAAAAAAGATAAACTCTTAAAATCAAACACTGATATGCATCTTATACCATGGTTTTACCAAACCAAAATTTTGGTTTCTGAAGGTCAACTGAATTTTAATGATTTCAAGCTCTCAGCAGCGAGTAATGAATTTCACACATTGTGGTCAACATGCCTCAGGTTTATTCTCACTGAAAATGCTAGTTTCTTTTACTTTACATAGTTTTGTTCATGGCTTTTAGGATGAGGGCACATCAAGCAAACATCCATGTTGGCATTTGTCCAATTTGACTAGTTTCTAACAAGTGACTCATTAATTTGCATCCAAATAGTTGCGTTTTATTATGTGCGTTTACCTTTGTTTGTTTGTTTTTTCCCTCCAGTTGACTATGACCCCATAAAAATGAATAAATAAATAAATAAATAAATAAATAGATAAAACATACTTGCTTTTCATTTTTGGGATACTGCTCACCAGTTGAGAACCACTGTTGCACATTTGCATCATTTTTTCCTCAGGAAAGCATGAAGACATTCTTGAAAAATCAATAAAAATCCAAATATTACAGGCATATTGTTGGGTGAAAACTGTTTTTAAACATCTGATGAAATATGGTTGGGTGAATGTTTGGAATACTCAACTGACCATAAAAAATGGGTGACCTACTCATTTGCATAAATACTAATACAGCCTATTCTATTCAAATACTGTTAAGACAAACTTTTGAACCCATTTAGCAACAGCATCTGCTGATTATGTCTGCTGTAAAGTTGTCAGTTTGACTGAGATATATGTTTTTCTTGCAGGCAATGTCAGTTTGACAGTAAGTTGTCACTCGGTGTCTATATCACCACAGGGATGATGACTCTATAAAGCCTGCGCTCCACTATGTGTGTTTTGCTTTCAAATGACATTTCATAAACATTGTGAATTTCACCAAAAAAAAAAAAAAAAAACGAATCGGAATGCACAATCATTCAAAGGCAACTTAACCCGATCTGAGTCAGCTTTTAATCACGACACAAAATAAACCCTTAAACCTACAAACACATTTGCGGTTTCTTTCCCAAATCAAAAGTAAATCTGTTGTTCAGAAGGGACGTATTCTCTCTCTGCAGTTCCTCAATATCACTAATTGCCAGCAGAAAAGTCTTTGGAAGAGTATGAGTGATAGAAACAGCATGCATAATTCAGAGAAATAGAGAGGAAGGAAAAAGAGAGTGAGGAGGAAAGCAAGAGGCTCTGGTGAACAGAAGTGTGTCTGTATCAGCACAGTGCGGCGTGTTTGAAAAAGGAGAAGCCGCAGTATGGAGACATGGCATAATTAGTTTGGGGAGATTGCAGCCTGTGGGGTAGGATTAGGGGTGCAGACACTCAACTAGCAGTGGTCTGTTAGATTAATACTGGCATATGAACTTCATACAAACATTTTGATTACACATTTAAACCCAGTTTAACTGCAAGTGAAGCCCCTTGATGTAGTGGGACGTGATAGCAGTGAGGACATGTGACTTCTGACTGAGACACAAATTAACATCCTGAACTTTCATTTCAACTGCTGCTTTGGGATATTCCTGCATGAAACCCCTTCTACAGTCGGAAATCTAAGATATCATTGCCTGAAGATTACGTATGAGGAAATAAAATGGCAATGTTAGGTTTGCAGTTGTTTAGCTGTTTAGCAAAGATGCCTCTTAGAAACCAAAACTGCAGGATAAATGATAAATGACACTATAATGATAACATTGTTTTTTTTGTTTTTTTGTTTTTTTGCATATGTTCTACTGGTTTTTTAGGTCACACTTTATTTTAAAGTCCAATTCTCACTATTTACTAACTATTACCTATGACTTTTGCCTCAATAAACTCCTAAATGTGCTGCTTATTAATAGTTAGTAAGGTAGTTGTTAAGTTTAGGTATTACAGTTTTTTTCAATTGCTAACATCCCTTTGTCCAATCTGTAGTCACATTTTCAAAACTCTAAACACAATTAACACAACATCCATCTGTTGTGACATTAACACAATTCATGTTGTTTTTCACACAATATTCAGTCAATTAACACATTTCTACAATGCTTAAATGTTCTTTTCACACAAGCTTACCCCATACCAAAAATCATGGATCTTTCTTATCTTTTTTACAAATGCTTAAACACAGCATGACAGAAATGAAGACCTAATGTTCCAAACTTAAATATAGTGTAAAGCCTCTACTTCTGCAACAAAAGCAGCTTAAAAGAGCTGCTAAGAATTATTTTAATTACTAATAATTGAGAAATAGCTGATTCCAATCTTAATGAATAATTCCAAGTCTTTCCATACATGGCCATGCACAATAAAAAGGCACTCTCTGGATTGGTT